>PVHP010051458.1:0-11444 GCA_004024765.1 Zapus hudsonius | reverse complement strand
GACTCAGGGAACTGAGCGGAAGAGGGGGCGGAAAGATTGTGAGAGCCGTGGTGGGGGAGACTGTCCGGAGGCATGGCACCCATCAGTAACAACACACTTGGGCCAGGAAGACCGGGATGAGTACTAAGATATACAGGATCCCTTGCCACAAGGACTAATACAGACAGCCCACGGAGGAGGATATACAACTGATCCGGGATGGGGAGGGGGGAATTGGGGAAGTCGGGATAACAACGGATGGTTTGCCCACTAAATAATGTATCTCATTATGGACAATAAATATTAAAAAAAATATTCCCCTTGTCTCTTTAGGTGACTGACAAATGATCTCTTGATCAGATGAATGATTTACAGACTCCATTGGATTACCTCTGATCTCTGGGATTATAATCTCCATCCAGAAACAGAGGACTTTGTTTCTGTGGTCAGAAGGAAACTTCTCTTTCCTTAATGGTTGTAAAGAAAAACTAAACAAAGCTGTGATGCTTTCATTCTCTTCCCTTTCATTTGATATTTTAAATACTAAGGAGGAAAAAAATGAGCCACAGAAACATCAGAAAAGCACTGCAATAGACAATTTATGGTCCTTACAAATTGCCTCTTACACCAACACTACCCTGTATCACAGGTCAATAATATGGGGGAAACAGGTGGTGGAGTTTTCTCCTTCCATGACCTCCAAACCTGCTAATTTCTGCCTATCTATCATTATTTCCTGGAGAACATAGGAGGTAAGATTGTTATATTTCTGATGCTCTCTTTACAAAGAGGTAGTCCCTGAGTCTTTATCAAGCAATTCAGGATAAAGAGTCCAAAAAATAAGTTAAAAGTGGCTGCTGGTAAGAAATATCATTCAGCCTGTCAAGGAGAATCTTATTTTTTTGTTTATTTGTATGTTTTCCCCTTATCTCTTTCTGCCTAAAGTCTTTCCCTCCATAGATCTCTTTTTCCTTAAACCCAAGTCCCTCCCTAGATCTTTTGTTCCCTAAACTAGTTTCCCCTTCTAAGAGACAAGGATAGTTCCCTTTCCTAGTTTAGATTCCTGGAAAGATTTCCCAGAAAACCTTAACCCTCATCTAGAAATCTGATATTAAGGCTGGATTAGTGACCTCAACATCCATTCAGTCCCATTAAAAAAAAAAAACAAAACAAAACTGATTCTGGGAATGTGGGTAGACTCTTCTTTCTTATGAAACACCTTCTTGCTTCCTCTTGGGCAACAGCTCTGTATTCCTTCCTTTTAAGTTCTACCTAGAATCTCTATAATAAAAACTTCTAAGCTTAACCCTCATTATTTGAATTCATAAGACAAGAAGCCCAAAGGTCACTAATTCAGTAGAAGTTTTGTGTAACCATGAGTGTCAGGCACCCTAGCTCCTGAGTTACTATCCTTCCAAAAGCTGAGAGATGCACCTTCACTCTCAAAGACTCCCCAAATCCCTATAGCACTTACAACAGATACTCTAAGCCATAATATAACAGAAAGGCATATGTTGTTTTCAAAAGTAATTATTTGTATTTCAAAGAAAGGAAAAACAAATTTAAGTTTCAGTGAAAAGAGAAGAGAGTGTAATCACTTTGCCCTTTCCAACAGGGAGACTAAAGGTTATTTTTAATTTGTACTTGCTTCAATTACCACTCTTCAATATGGATTTTTAATTAAGAATGGGAAGGGGTTGGGAAGATTGTTCAATGGTTAAAGGTATTTGCCTGCAAAGCCTGCTACTCTGAAAATAAAAATAAAAAAGAATGAGGGGCTGGTGAAATAGTTCAGGGGTTTAAAATCCTTGCTTGCAAAGCCTGACAGCCCAGGTTTAATTCCCCAATATCCACATACAGCCAGGTACACAAAGTGGCCCATGATTCTGGAGTTCATTTGCATTGGCAAAAGGCCCTGGTATGCTCATACTTTCTTTCTTCTCTCTCTCCTTGCAAACAAATAAAGAGAAATATTTTTAAAAGAGTGATGAAACCAACTCATCATCAGATAAAGGCATTTGTCAATGTGTCAGTAGGTTTTCTAAATTTAGACTTTCTCCTTTATTTCCCCATGACCAAAGACCCAACATTCACAGGACAGCTGCTTGATTTATTGGGCACCATCAGATTGCAGTGACTAATCTGACACTCTAGGGAACAATTAAATTTGTAAGCTTGCCTCTCAACTCTATCATAACACCAGCTGAGGCAGCCTACCACAGAAATTTACATTAGTGATGGTCCGACTTGTAGTTACTGGTTTTTGAGTTCCTTTATTAAAGAATTTGTGTTTAGTACTTTGGAAGTCATACATGTTTACTCAGAGCCTCTTCAGAAAGAGCTTCTCACAACCTTACATTTAATTTCATTGGACTGATGCTCATCAGGACATACTGAGGTCACCTGGATCCTGATTACTGACCATGATTTAATTGTTGTCACAATTTTATTCACAGGACATTCCTTTGACTCTCCATATACATAGGTTCCACATCACTTTTTTTTTATTCCATTCCAATTTTTCTCCTTGAAAAATGAGCAATGTGACTGGCTGGGGCAAGACAGGAGCTCCTGATTTAGTGAATGGTAGTTGGATACCAGTTGTGCCTAGGACTGAAGATGTTTACTCTGAAAGTCTTCGTTCCCAAGGAGTAGTTATCTTCAGTCAAAAGGATAACACAGCTGCCATCAGCTAGAGGGAATTCTCACATAATGCATTGGCAATAGAAACAGTTTAAAACAATGAAAATATAATATCCTCCCACAGAGAGACAAGTTTTATGCACGAGGCCAAACTAGCAGCGCTGTGCTTCATACTGTAATCTACCCTCAAGTATTTTATGAGGTCTGATGCAGGGAAACAGAGCAGGGAAGACAAGAGACATCAGGGGAAGTTGGCCTCTTCAAGTGGCATTGGAAAGCTGTTCCCTGCTGCTTCTTTATTGATTCAGTAACAATTGTTAGAGATTAGGAGCAAGGCACCCAACTTTGCTTGGTAGTTAGTTAGGGGCTCAGACCCAAAAGAACATAGATGTCAATTTACGCTGGCAAGATTAGAAGGCTACGCCAGTCTGAACCTAACCATCATGCATTGAGGTGACAATCAGGGACAACCCTCAGTTAAAATTCCTGGTTCTTCCTCCTTCTACAAATTTTTTCAAGTTTTTCCCCCTACTGGGAGGCTCATTTTGAGTCTGTGTTCTTCTTCCTGACCCAACAACTAATCCGGGTCCTCCATGTATATTTAAACTTCACCAGTAAAGCTCATCCCAAACTGATGCCTAATTTATTTATATACCCAAAGTGACAAAAAAAAAAAAAAAAAAAAAAAAAAACTGACCCAAGTCACCACATGGATTACCCACTCAGAATGCTTCCCAACTCAGGGGCTTTCTGTATTATTTCCTTTTATGAAATGCATTTTCTTAACTTGTCCTTAACTTGTGCTCTGTCTGTACTTGTCATTTCTTTGCATTTCTTTACAGAAATTCAGAGCCGCTGCTTGAGAGGTCTCACTGCTCTTAAGAGTAACACAATGACAAGGATGATCAGTGACCTCTTTCTGCTCATACTGAGGCAGTTTATGGGTAACAGGGTCCCCAAAAGTAAACTAGTAGAGGCTAAATAAAAGAAATATGTTTGAGCCTGTAGGTAAGACATATCCTGGAGCTTGTAGGAGGGAATCTGGTTCTCCCTGAGCTCTTTCTCCCTGAAGGAGTCCTTGAAGCTTCTGCTTTGGTTGAGATCAGGAACTTACAGGGGAATCTGACTATTCCTTATCTATTTCTTCCCTCAAAGACAAAAAGATGAAATTACTCACTTGCCTATAAATATGGTTGTAAATGGACACCTGAAATGGGTCTGGAATGACTAATTCATCCCCCATTCAGAAAATTCCCATAAAATACTTCAAGAAGGATATCCATGTAAATTTTCTCATTACTAGGAACCCCCTCCTGGGCAGAAGCTCTGCCTTCTTTTCTTCCCTTAATCTCTGTAAGATATATACTACAATCTTTCTAAACATCAACTATTATGGTCTGTGGATTTCATTAGTCAAAATTCATGAAAAAAGAACCCAGATGTTACCGACTCATTGGAAGGCTTGTAGGACTTTCTGGCCCTGTAACTCTTGAGTTACATCCCAACTGAAAGAAGCTACAATCATTTTTGTCACTCTCAAAGACAATCCAAATTCCCATATCATTAAATCTAGGATTCCTAGAATGTTTTGTAGTTTCTAATTTATAGTTCCTTTTAATGCCCTGTTGAAATTGTCTTTGAAAAGTCTACTTGATAATTATATTTTATGGCTTTGTATTTCTAATTATGCAAAGTATAGTATAAATAGTTTGTATTCATAAGTATAAAAAGTATAAATACTTTGTATTTATAATTCAAATTTATTTTTTAATATTTTATTTCTTCATTTTCAAGCAGAGAGATACAGAGAGAGAGAGAGAGAGAGAGAGAGAGAGAGTCTGGCTTATGTGAGTACTGGGGAATTGAACCCAGGGCCTTAGGCACTGGAGGCAAGTGCCTTAACCTCTGAGCCATCTCTCCAGTCCTCAAATTTATTTTTGTACCTTAAATTTTAATCCATTCAGTATGATTTCAGAAAAAAACCCATCCTTTCTCATAATAACCATTAAATTGGCAAAACTAAAAATACCAGTCTACATCTTCTTTCACACATCTGCTGATATTTCAGAGCCTGCCTCAGCAACATGTTTTGTTAAGATTATGAGTGAGGGCTATCAGATACTAGAAGTTAAGGGACTGTAACAGGATATCTAGGCCCATGGCCCCATTTTGGGCATTCTAACATGTCAGGTCTGACCTCTGGCCTCAAAGAACAAAAACGTAAAATAACAGTTCTGTGCTTGGGTTGGCATGAAAGCTGTGCTGGAAGATAATTATAACTCATTAAAAATAAGAATTATTTTACCTAAATTAGTCAGAAATGACTTAGAGGAGAAAGGCATAAAGTAAGTTGAAGCTCTCATGAACATTATAGTGATAGGTATGTAGGCAGACATTACCAGACCTGGGAGCAGGAACCAAACTGTCAGTTGTCCTTTTTAGCTCTGATGTTTTCAATTGGTTTTGGCTTCCACATATGGTTATTAATCACTCAGAAAGACAGGTGTGCTAGTCTTTGAAGATCAGTGTGGATACAAAGCACATCTGATTATCAATCAGATCTAGTTAAAAAAAGTACAGAGTATATCTGGTTAAAAAACAGATCTGGTTAAAGAATGGCACAGAAAGTTTAAAGTCATTCTGATTAACATTTATCAGTTGACAGTTTAAATCATATCTGAAACATAGAAAGTAGGCATTGCTTACTTTTTAAATCTCAGCACAGGTAGAACATGTTAACAGCCCTGGAAACAATATTTTACCAACAACTTTAAAACAATTGTTTGATCTAGAAATTGTATGTCAGGAAAAGACAAGACAGAAAAAAATTCTTTTTTTTAAATATTTTATTTATTAATTTTCAAGCAGAGAGATACAGAGAAGAAAGACAGACAGAGAGAGAGAGAGAGCGCACCAGGGCCACCACCTTGTGGGTCTGGCTTATGTGGGTCCTGGGGAATTGAACCCGGGGCCTTAGGCACTGGAGGCAAGTGCCTTAACCGCTGAGCCATTTCTCCAGCCCGAAAAAAATTCTTTTTAAAAATATATTTATTATGAATAAGTTTATACATTATTTGAGCAAATTTTGTGAAGGTTTCCCCTTTTCCCTCCTCTCTTTCCCCTACCCACTGGTGTCCTTCCTCGGTGCATACTGGATCTCTCCATAGGACAGGGGGTAATGAACTGCACCAGAGGTAGCCAGTTTTTCCTTGTTGTTTCTTTCCTTCCCCCTTGTGTATGTTTGCTGAGAGGGGCAATTTCTCTGGGTATTCTCCTCCACTATGGCTCTTACATTCTATCTGCCCCCTCTTCCACTCAGTTCCCTGCGTCATAGTAGGTGAGTTTTGAGTCCGCTTTGTTGTTGAGAACTTAAGTATCTCTGGATCTTTGCCCTGGGTTGTGTTAGGTATCAGTGGTGTCTTTCTCCATTGATCTTTCATGGGTTATCAGACTTGCTGTGATGATTGGTCTCCTGTTTGTCTAGTCACTTTCTCGTGGGTTTCATTTGGGCCCTGTGCGAAGGCCAGGTGTGGTTTGTCTCCTCCCAGAATGTCAGCCTTCAGGAATTGGGTTGTCCCCGGCTCTCTCACTATCTTCTGAAAAATACAAACAGAATCTCCATCAGAGAGTGAGATCAATATAGATTAAATGAGACAACATTGCTATTTTGGCTAGCTCATAATGTGTGTAGCCTCTCTGTAGCTCTCTGAGAGTGGAAATTTCCCCTAAGAGCCTGACATCGTGGACCCCATAGGATTATGCAGTGTCCCAGTTCCAGTTAAGGGTTCCTTGTCTCTAAGCAGATCTCTTAGCCAATCAGTAAGCCATTGATTAACTTGCTTAGTTTATTGCCACTATTGCACAGATGACCATTTCTTGACTTGCTAGTCTTTTCCATACAGCAGTGGGTTTAGCATTTCTTGTGACAACTGTCTATATCGTATATCAGTGGTCTCTGATTTCTCCAAATATCATTGACCAATTTCCCCTGGAAGCTCATGCAGCACCTCCCAATGCTACACATGCTACCCTCTGGGAGCTGGTTACCATTCTGGATCTAGAAGGAACTCTTAGTGTTGTTTGATGACACTTTGTGATTTCTTCAGCAATAGGGTCTTACCTTAGGCCTGGAGCATGTATTTAAGAATCTTGACAAAAGTGAAGATTAACATTTTGGGCACCTCATGGGTCTCTTTAATCAACAGTTCAATTTGGGAAGGAACCAATGATTGTGACAGGCAGATGCAGGCCTGAGCAATTATTCTTGAGGTTAGGTTTCCTCCCATTCTGTTCATGGCACATGTGTTTGTAGACATCTTTAGTTGGTCTGTATAACTGTATGGGTACCAATTATACAAAGAAAGATGAAATCAGAAGAGCAAAGCTCAAGATCATTTTTTTAGAGGAAGGTCATTTGAGCTTGAGATTCTATACTGGAGCAGGGACTCTGGAGAGTTAATTTACTTATAAGCAATGAACTCAAAGATACCAGAAAGGAGACAATTATTTATTTCCACAGGACCTTGACTAAGACTGAGTACATATAGCTTTTAAGAATAGAACAGATCCTGGTCCTTGCTGAACTAAAAGGGAATGATTCAAATATGCATTAGACATTAGATGCATTCTGATAGATGTAAAACAATTTTGTAATCAAATATCTTTGACCATTGAATCATTTTATAAATTATCATAAAGTAATACTTATGATGGTTAGGTATATGAAGATTAGGCAAAATGTACCAACATTATTTGTACATAGCAGGGTTTTCTTAGGACATAACAAGTTTTTTTAAACTCTTAAAACATAAGTTAAAATGACTAAAACATTTTTTAAATAAAACTTAAATGATGACCCCAGTGGTGGCCACTTAGCTGAATTAAGATGAAAAAGTTAAAGTTACAGTGAAGTTAGATATAGTAATCTTATAATATAAATTTAAGTATTGATAAGTACATCTCAATCTTAAGTCTCAGTTGTCCCAGTAGTTGAAAGTTTGACAGATAAAGGAATATAACTAACTTGATTGAGCACTTTAAAGCCGGCTTTATAACTGTTATCATGAACAAAATAATATTAGTGACCTAAATCTTAGCATTGGCACCTTAAGGCTTAGTGCCATAAATTTATAACCTGAATAACATAACGTTGTAACAAGTCAGGAGTACATCGTTTAAGTCTGGTACAAGTTTTAAGCAAAGCTAATGGCTTTCTTATATACTTTAAGGAGTTTGTAACCTGATTAAGTACTTTAAGACTCAACTTACCCATTTTATCTTTCTGTCTTGCAAAATCTTATCTGACAGACTTGTCTTTAGGTTACCAAAAGTAAGAAAAAAATATAGATTTATATTAACTTTGTGTTGTCTGTTTACTTCTACTCCACCCCTGTGTTTTTTGGTTATTATTTTAAAAAGTGGTTTTAGGAAACATGGGTTAATTTAAATCAACTGAGATTAAAGGCAGGGAAATGTTTGACACTAAACAGCTGGCCTATAACATCTTTAAAAAGATCATACCTATTCATATAACATATTTTAGAGTAGTAAGTAACTTATCATGTGAACCCTTGTCATTGAAACCTGGAATATTAAGACACTTGCCTTCCTGAAAAGCAAAAGAGGTGACAAATTGTTAGTCTTTCATAATTAATAGGTCTGTAATTAATAGGTCTTCTTAATGGTGGAGCCAACAGAAATTATCCAAAGGCATCCCAATCTATGTGATTTCCCAGACCATATTGAGGGGGTGATAAGAGATGCCTTTTCTTATTTCTGTCTTTCAGTCTGTTGAGTTCTTCAGAGACTGGGGGGAAAGTTACTTAATCTGATTTACAATGTCTTGGAACTTCTCTGCCCCATTTTGAAATGGTCTTTTAGTTTTGACCCAGAGAACTTAAAAAAAAATGAAAGAGAATTTTATGTGTTCGTTATACATCAAGTTTTTTTTTTTAACCTGGTTAGATGTTTACTCCGAGAATGTGAATTACATGTGTGTCTCTGATCTTGTGACAGATGACAGGGTTTTATCCTTGTCTAATTAAGCTAAATTGAAATTGTTTGTCATTAAATACATATTCCCATATGGATTCAGCATATCCAGACCTTTAGACATGTTCTCAACTGTATTTATGACTTAGTATCAGGCAAAGGTAACAATGTTTGATGTGGGTATAGCCTGAAAATTATTTTCTTTTAGCTTCCCCTAAAAAGAAATTGAATTTAGACTGTTTGGGCTTTTATATTTTTGGATTTAAGTATCTTCTTTAAAGTTTTGCTACTGTTTAACTTTTTGCCTTCTTGTGTTTCTAAAGCTTCTCCTCAAATTTACTCATATTTTTATATATACTTTTTAGCTTCTAACCTAGCATCCAATACTTAAAATTTCCTCTGCAGTTTAACCTTAACCATTTTACCTCATTATAATGATGAACAGATACTATTTATTAGCCATTGTTAGCATGACCATTAGAAAACATTTTAATTATATAAACAAATCACATGTTGATCCCATTCCTTTCATGCAATCTTTTTATATCCCTTCTTCCCCATCCCATTGTCAGTTTGTACAGAGCAAGGAAAACAAAGCAAACTTTGAAACAATTGTAGAAGACCACCCCAGAGCTAAAAGTTATGGAAGAACAAAGGCTGAAATTCATGGCATTAGGTTAGATCAGGAATTGTTATGCCCTTAATGAGATAATGTCCTATACACCCAGAAGTCCCTCCATCATTCCAGTTGCTCATGGACCCTCATTGCTGAGTTTACCTGCCTCTGTGAGCTCTAATTTTGAAATAATAACTTTTCCTTTCTTCTTTTTCTTTCTCTTCTTTAGATGTCAGTCAAAATCCCAACACACTAGCCCTGACATGTTTGGAATTTTCCACTCTTTTCTCAATAAATCTCCTTTGCCTTCCTCATACCTAATAATCAATATGTCTAAAATTTCATGGTTGTGAAACATACAAACCTATGGTATAAAATCTGCTACAATGCTGAAAAAGGAGGAGGGTAGGGAGGAGAAATAGAAGGAGAGAGAAAGAAGTCTGGCTTTGTAAACTTGATATTTCTCTCAGGTCTATTGTCTCCATGGAGCACAGGTGACTTGCAGGGTCTTGAGCTCTCTGATCAAAGAAGTTTTAAAAACTCCAGGACAAGTTTTTGAGTTAGAAAGAGAAAGAGTGCCATGAATCTCAGAATAAAGGTGTCAGGGGAAGGCAGATCGAAGAGAATGATATTAAAAGTTGTACTTTTCTTGTAGTAAAAAATTAAAAGATACAAAATAAAAGACTTATTTTCAAGAGAGGAAAAGGCTTGTGCCTGTGTTTTTGTAATTTTTTTTTTTTTAAGAACAGATTTCCCTCCTCTTAAGGTGACGTGGGCCTTTAGCATGCATGCAGTGCTCCACCCTTCCAGACCAACCAAGGATAAATATTTAACTTTAATGTTAGGTCATAGATGCTGTTTCTGATGTCAGCCCTATAGAGACAAATTAGCCTTCACAGCCCTGAAATTCCCTCTGACTCCATGTATAGCAAGAAAGAAAGCTGCCAGCCTGGGCAGGACAGCAGGACCAGATAGTACTCTGGTTTATGACTTTGTAAGCCATCCTGAGCCTTCTCATAAACCCTGACTCTAGTGACCCAGTCACAGCCACTATATCAAGGCCTTATCTCTAATTAGAAAAACCTCACTTTTTAAAAGGTTATAAAAGTAAGGCATTTCTTTTGTTCTGAGAACATCTGCTTTGACAATCTTGAATATCTCCCACCAGTGTGAAAAGAAATTCCACCTAAAATCCATTTCATTGTCTCTCCATTTGAGCTGAGTCAGAATCTCTTTTTATATTAATTTTATCTTTATTGTCCAAAATTAGATACATTGATTGAGCAAATATTGTGCTTCTATTCCCATTTCCCTCCTCCCTGTCCCCAATCCACTGAGTATCCTTCTTGGTGGGCACACTGGATCAATCCATGTTGCATGGGGTTATGGGTAGCACAGGAAGCAACATGGTTGCCCCCACCCCCTTCAGAATCTTTATCACTTAAAGTTTGGTTAAGCCTTTTACTGGCCTCAAGGTAGGCTAAGATAGGAGAGAGTCATAACCAACTGTATTTATTGCTATCAGTTTACTTCTTAGCTCAGTGGACAGGCAAAGGCACTGAAAGTGGTTCACCTTTAACCTGATATTTAGTTATTAGCAGCCTAAGGATCTTTATCTTACTGGAAAGCTGGTGCTATAAAAAGATACAGGCAATGTACAGATTGCCATGATAGTACTTGAAATCTACCCCTTCTGAAATGTTGTCTTTTCCTATCTTCCTCAGCAGGCCCAGCAGTGAAGGTTTTTCTTTAAGAGGCTTTTTCAGGGAGGGAGTTTATAAAATATATATCTAATTAAGGAGGATTTTCCCCATTTTTAAATTTTAAATTTTTATATTTTTATTTATATTTATTTATTTATTTTACTTGCAGAGAGAGAGAGACAGAGGGACACAGAGAGAGACAGAGAGACAGAGAGAATGAAAATGGGTGTTCAACCACCTCTAGCAGCTGCAAAGGAACTTCAGATGTATGTGCCACTTTTGTACATCTGGCTTTATGTGGGTACTAGCTCTTAAATTTTTTTTTTTTAATTTATTGTCCATAATGAGTTACAACATTTAGTGGGCAAACAATGAGTTGTTATCCCCAATTCCCCACTGCCCTCCCCTCCCCCCTCCACTGGATAACCTCCTCCATTGTTCGTCTGGATCAGTCCTTGTGACAGGGGACCATGGATAGCCTAGTATTCAGCCAGGTTCTCCTGGCCATGCCT
>PVHP010051457.1:0-11444 GCA_004024765.1 Zapus hudsonius | reverse complement strand
GGCTAGAGTGAGACCCTACCTTGAAAACCCAAAAATAAATAAAATAAAGGCAGAGGTCCATGTATCTGAAGGTGGGGATCATAGATGCCACCGTAAGATCTCTACCACAAATGACCTACTAGCATGGTAGTCACAAGCAGCAAATGGCTTGCTGTGCTGGTTACCAGTCTGGGATAGTCAGGAGGGTCTTCTCTTTTCTACTGTCCTCTCTTAGATAAGTTTGTTTGCAGTGGCTAAAGGCCCTGACACTCCCATATACTGTCAGTCTCTTTCTCTCTCTCTCTCTCTCTCTCTCTCTCTCTCTCTTTCTCTTTCTCTCTCTCTCTCTCTCGCACATAATGCCAAATAGCCAAGACTTGGCCAGTGAACACTGGAAATGTATGCAGTGGGACCATGACCTTTGGAGAAAGGAAGCAGGAAGACAGCTTAGGAAGAAGCCAGAATGATGCTCCCGCATGTTCAGAGCGCAGAATGGTTCGAAGATGGAACCAGGGCTCTAAACTGTGAGGGAGTTGGAGAAGTGTCTTAAGAGGGAGGCTGGGTATAAGGAAAGAGATCTAGAGATTGGCCACAGTCCTGAGTAGGGATATCTCAATGGAGTGTTTGTGATGCTCTTTCTGTCCACCAAAGTCTTCAGTAAAGTCTGTTTTCCTTACAATGGATATTGTAGTTCCATGATGCCTGGCTATATTTGGTTATAAGAAGGTGCCTTCCTCCCTCCCCCACAGCTTCTAATAGAGACGTTTGTCATGAGTGCTCCTATAGGCCACTGGTTCACAGTACCTGCTTCTCTCCCATCCCTCCTCCAGGTGACCGGTTCTTCAAGGACTGTGAAGGTGGTGGTAGTGGACTCGGTCACAGCAGTGGTCGCCCCACTTCTGGGAGGTCAGCAGAGGGAAGGTGAGTGGCAAGGCAGAGCCTTATGACAGGGTGGGGACCTTACCTCCTGGTCCTCTTCCTGGCTCTCTGCTGCCCTCCCTCCTTCTCTACTCCTCCCCCAGGCCTGGCTTTGATGATGCAGCTAGCTCGAGAGCTGAAGACGCTGGCCTGGGACCTGGGCGTGGCGGTGGTGGTAAGGAGGCAAACTAGGCATAGCCCTTCGATTGCCTTTAGATGTTAGCTCTGAGCCTGGGGCATAAACCCTAAGAGGACAAAGCCCAGACTCCCTGGGTCGGCTGGAGCCCTAACTGTGGAAGGGGACTGTACCATGAACAGCCAAGGGCAGCACAGATTTCTCTCTCTCGTTTTTTTTTTTTTTTTGTAAATCAGGTTGGTTGAAGTACAGTCTATGTAAACTTCCTTCCTCACTGTTTGAAGTTTGACTAATGGATACAGTTATGTCCTTTTACCCACTCGTCTACTTTCTGTTCCAGTAGTTTTCCCCTTCCTGGAGCTTCGTATAAATGGATATTTTTGCTGTTAAAGTAATTTTTTTCTGCTTATGAAGCAGGTTTTTTTTTTTAAAGTCTCAAAAGATAAAAATAGCTAAGTATAAAATTCAAATTGAGCCGGGCGTGGTGGCGCACCCCTTTAATCCCAGCACTTGGGAGGCAGAGGTAGGAGGACCGCCCTTGAGTTCAAGGCCATCCTGAGACTACAGAGTGAATTCCAGGTCAGCCTAAACTAGAGCGAGACCCTACCTCGAAAAACCAAAAAAAAAAAAAAGATTCAAATTGTCACCAATTCCCATATTCACAGAAACCATGTTAATATTTTAATTTAGCTCTAAAAATCTTTCTCCAGGCTGGGCATGATGGCTCATGGGAGGCACTTGGGAAGCAGAGATAGGAGAATCCCTGTGAGTTCCAGGCCAGCCTGGCCTACAGAGTGAGTTCAGGTCAGCCTGGGCTAGAATGAGATCTTGCCTCAAAAACAAAACAGAAGCCAGATGATATGGCACATGCCTTTAATCCCAGCACTGGGAAGGCAAAGGTAGGAGGATCCCTGTGAGTTTGAGGCCAGCCTGGGACTACAGAGTGAGTTCCAGGTCAGCCTGGGCTAGAGTGAGACCCTACCTTGAAAAAAAAATTACTGTCTTAACCATTTTCAAGTATATAGTGCATTGGTGTTAAATACATATGTAATGTTGTGCAACCTTCCCCTATCTATCTCATTAAGTCTTCATCTTCTAAAACTAAGTCTTTGATCATCGAAAATAACAGCTCCCATAGCCGGGTGTGGTGGCGCACGTCTTTAATTCCAGCACTCGGGAGGCATAGGTAGGAGGATCGCCATGAGTTCAAGGCCACCCTGAGACTACATAGTGAATTCCAGGTCAGCCTGGGCTAGAGTGAGACCCTACCTCAAAAAACAAAACAAAACAAAAAAAAAAAAAGAAAAAAAAAAAAGAAAAGAACCACTCCCCCCTGCTGCTCCTTGACAGCCTCCACTTCCTCCTCCTGGGATTCTGACTTCTGCTGTCTTGTGTCGATGAAATCATATTTGCCTTTATATGACAGGCCTATTTTACTTAGAATAATGTCCTCAAGATTCATGAGAGTTGTAGCGTGTGTCAGAACTTCCTTCTTTTTTAAGGTGAATCATCCTTCCATTGCATGTATATGTCACATTTCACTTATCCATTCATGCATTGATGGAGGCTGCTTGTGTTGCTTCCCTTTTCTTTTGCCTCTTATGAGGAGCACTGCTACAAACACAGATTTCTCTTCCTACCTCTGCTGTCAGTCCTCTTGGGTATAGACTTAGAAGCGCCAATGGTGGATCACATCATCATTTTACTTTCTATTGAAGAGCTACCATACTGGTTTTCACAGTGGTTGTAGCAGCCACATACTTCCTGTTTAATACCTGTATCTGTGAACAGAAGATTTTTTCCTCTTAAGGACCAGATGGGCAACTAAACCAGTCTGTCAATAGCACATGAAAGTAACCACGGACAGCACATAAACAGTGACCATGACTGAACGCCAACAAACCTGATTTACAGCTGCGTATGTTGGTACACAGCTGTGATCCAACACTCAGGAAGCCCAGCAGCAGAATCAAGAGTTCAAGGCCTGCTGGGTGTGGTGACACATGCCTTTAATCCCAGCACTCCGGAGTCAGAGACAGGAGGATTGCTTTGAATTCGAGGCCAGCCTGAAACTAGAGTTCCAGATGAACCTGGGCTAGAGTGAAACCCTACAACACCCCCCCTCAAAAAAAAAACACAAAAAAAGTTCAAGGCCAGCTTAGACTACGTAGTGAGACCCTGTCTAGAACAAACACACAGGGCTGGGAGATGGTTTATCAGTTAAAGGTACTTGCTTGCAAAGCCAGCAGGCCCAGGTTTATTTTCCCAGCACCTGCCCATGAAAAGCCAGATGCAAAACCCGGCGCACGCCTTTAATCCCAGCAATCGGGAGGCAGAGGTAGGAGGATTGCTGTGAGTTTGAGGCCAGCCTGAGACTACAGAGTGAATTCCAGGTCAGCCTGGGCTAGAGTGAGACCCTACCTCGAAAAACCAAAAAAAAAAAAAAAAAAAGCCAGATGCAAAAAGTGATGCGAGCATCTGGTGTTCCATTTGTAGTAACAAGAAACCCTGGCATGCCCCTCACTATGCAAATAAGTGAATAAATAAAATTTAAAAAAAAAACATACACCAGCCAGGCATAGTGGCGCACGCCTTTAATCCCAGCTCTCGGGAGGCAGAGGTAAGAGGATCACTGTGAGTTGGAGGCCAGCCTGGTCTACAGAGTGAGTTCCAGGTTAGCCTGGACTAGAGTGAGACTCTGTCTTGAAAAAATAATAAAAGCAATTTTTAAAAAAGCATACACCCACCCTCCATTTGCCAAAACAAATCTGGGACCAGATTTGTCATGTAGGCTGCAGTTTGCCAACCATTGCTATCCCATAAGGATCTCTCCAACTTCTAGTCATTGGGCCTTTAAGTCATCATTCATCCCCTGTTATAAAACTGCAGTGCTAAGTGTAATGTCCACCTGGGAGGAATAGGCAAGAGGATTAGGAGTTCAAGATGGGATTTGGGGAGCCATTTCTCTACACAAGATCTCAGGCTTACTATATGTGAAATGAAGCCATGGGATCGGTGTTCTCTGCTAGCACCATGGATCTGTGTCCCTTTCTGCAGGTAACTAACCACGTGACCCGAGACAGGGACAGCGGAAAGATCAAACCTGCTCTAGGACGGTCCTGGAGTTTTGTGCCTAGCACCCGGATTCACCTGGATGTCGTTGAGGAGACGGGAGCATCGGGCAGGAGCCGGCGTACAGCGTGTCTAACCAAGTCTCCCCGCCTGGTGAGTCAGACTCAGATGTTTGAGGCCCTGGAAAGAGTGGTTTCCACGCCCACAGATTATTTTATTAAAAAATTCTTTGATGCTAAAATGATACGAAAGTTTACCCACTTGAGTTGCTTAACTACCCACCCATGCCTCCTGTCTCTTCTTCCAGCCAACAGGGTTCCAGGAGGTGCTAGACATCGGGACCCTGGGGACTGCAGAGCAGAGCCCAGTGTTGCAGGGAGAGCAGACGTGACTGGTGCTGTTGGTTGGGCAAATTTTCTTCCGTTTCACTCTCTCTGGAAACACTAGAGCCACCAGCCAGAGAAGATGCTGGAGAAGGAGGACCCAGAAGTCAAGTAGCCTCCTTTGTGACCACCATGTATGTTTCCAGTGGGGTTGAGTTCGCCCTGGCTTGGGGCATCTCTGAAGAGACACTGTAGTGGCTGGATGAATAGCCTTCTTTGTCACTGTTGGATCCAGTGCCCAGTCCTCACAAAGTGTGAGGCAGGGTGTTGCCCTCTGGCCTTTCCTTCCCTCTTGTGGATATTCTGGCCTCTCTTTTTCCATCTGTAAAATGGGACTCCTTTTCCCCTAGTACTGTCTCTGAATTACTGGGTAGTTATAACTTCAGAAATGCAAAACTTTCCTTCATCTGTATCCTGCTCTTAAAAGAATTATAAAAAAGGAAATCCTCTGAGCCCCAGAGCCACCTGATTCCCCCCAGGGGGTTGTTTTTCAGTTTTCACCAGTGAGGCTGCTCTTCCTTTCCTCCCACTGATCTGGTTTCCCACACCTGCATGTATCACCCCACGAGGTGAGAATGCTCGCTAGCTGCTGTCTCAGGGATATAATTTACCAGGAAGGAAGGAAGGATCTCACCTGCTCCTGGTGAATCCAGCCACTGGTTTAATATGCACGGTGCCCCATGGGGCCCTTCCACAGTATAGAGTAACCAGAGGTGCTGAACCATGGCCTTACTCATAAACGGACAGAAGAGAATTTGCACAGTAAATAGAGCCAGCTGGGAAAATTGATGCTGGTGTAAATAATACATGGCAAATCTAGTCCTTTATGCGGAAATTCATTGCTGGTGGCTCCAAGATGAGATATAATTACACCTCATCCTGCCAGCTGTACCACAGCCTCGTGCCTTAGTGTATGAAATAACCCCCCTGTCTGTTGCCAATGCTGCGGCCATCCATCCGAGAGTCGTGACCCTGGAGGAGGGTGGTGCCAGGGAATGGAAAATAAAAGGCATTGAGATGGATCAGGATTATTTACAGACCACATTTTCAAAGTAAGGCTGCCCTTTCTGGTTAGAAAACTTGAATAATTAGTTGCGTCTTGGCTGCAGGAAAAAAGGGGTTAAGTTTATACTTAGAAGATATGACATTTATAGGTGATGGATGAGGTGGGAGAGAAGCAAGCATGGATGATGGAGACAGTGGCCAAATGGTGCCAGGGTACCTGAGCAAGTGAGGACTGGGCTGGTGAGTCAAAACCCCAATGCTGGACTGAAGAGATGGCTTAGTGGTTAAGGTGTTTGCCTGCAATGCAGAAGGACCAGAGTTCGATTCCCCAGTGCCCATATAAAGCCAGATAGATGCACAGGAGGGCACATGTGTCTGGAGTTCATTTGCAGTGCACTTCTCTCTCTCTTTCTCTTCAAATAAATAAAGAAAATAAAAAAAAAAAAAACAACCCGATGCTTCCACAGAAAATCTACACCACGGGCAGCTGATGTGTTCCTCAACCCCATGAGAAGCGTTAAGCTGGGCATGACAGATCCCTGCCACTCCTGGTACTGTGGGCATCCTGACTCCACAGCAGACATCACCAGTCAGTCACAGGGACTCTTGCAGTTTGTCAATGTGGCTTTCTAGGTAACCACGATGAGTCAGGGAGAGTTGGCATTTAAAGAGGAGTCTGGGCGCTCCCCTCTGTTCTCATAGATCTGCCCTGTTTCTTGCAGGTCGGGATTTCGGATGCTTCATACCCTAGAACAGTGCAGAGTGAGGGGCCCAGAAAGGTCATCTATCCCCGGCTGTAGAGATGACTCAGCAGCTGAGAACACATCTTGTGCAAGGGCCTGAGACCATCAGAGTTCAAATCCCCAGAACCCATATAAATAGCTGAGCATGGCCATGTATACCTATAACCCCAGTTCCCTCAGGGGAGCAGAGACCCGAGAATTGTTGGAGCCCACGAAAAGACAGCAAGCTCTGGAATTCATAAGAGACTGGCTAAAAATAAGGGCAGAGCCAGGCTCAGGCTTGGTGATGTCCATCTTTAATTCTAGCACTCCGGAGGATGAAGTAAGAGGAACTACAGAGAGAGTTCCAGGTCAGCCTGGCCTACCTAGAGGGAGACTACCTCAGGGGGAAAAGATGAAAAAATAGCTGGGTGTGGTGACGCACGCCTTTAATCCCAGCACTCAGGAGGCAGAGGTAGGAGGATCACTGTGAGTTCAAGGCCACCCTGAGACTACAGAGTGAATTCCAGGTCAGCCTGGGCTAGAGTAAGACCCTACCTTGAAAACCAAAAAAAGAAAAAACAAGACTAGGTGGAAGACAGAGCATCCCACCGCAGGCAGGTGTGTGGGGTGTCACATGAGCACATGAGTTCCAGGGCCAGAATGGTGGGATGGGGACTTTTTCTCTCCCTGTAGGTCTTACAGTTGTGATATTATTGTGTAGGGATCAAACCCAGGACCTTGGGCTGGAGAGATTGCTCAGTGGTTAAGGCACTTGCCTCCAGTGCCCAAGGCCCAGGGTTCAATTTCCCAGGACCCACATAAGCCAGACCCACAAGGTGGTGGCCCTGGTCTCTTTCTCTCTCTCTCTCTCTCTCTGTATTTCTCTGATTGAAAATGAATAAATAAAATATTAAAAAAAAAAAAACCCAGGACCTTGAGCATGCTAGCCAAAGTATTCACGTCCCACTGAGTTACACTCCTGTTCCTGGTTTTTTTTGAAACCCTGTCTTGCTATGTCACCCAGGCTAGCCTTGAACTTGTGATCTTCCTGCCTCCACCACCTAAATATTGGGATTCCAGTTGTGTACCACCATACCTGTTTAATCCACGTGTTTCATTTCTGCTGGGGTATGGACCCAGCCGAATCATTTGCACAGTCCTCACCTGGATGGCTGCCCTCATTGTGGGAAGGTGTGTGCCATTCCCCGCTGCTCTGGACCACATTCCTTTTTTTTTTTTTTTTTTTTGGTTTTTCAAGGTAGGGTCTCCCTCTAGTCCAGGCTGACTTGGAATTCACTATGTAGTATCAGGGTGGCCTCAAACTCCAGGCAATCCTCGTACCTCTGCCTCCGGAGTACTGGGAGTGTGCCACCACGCCCACCTTCTTATCTTATTTTTTTGAGGTAGGGTCTCACTCTAGCCCAGGCTGACCTGGAATTCACTCTGTAGTCTCAGGGTGGCCTTGAATTCATGGCAATCCTCCTACCTCTGCCTCCCGAGTGCTGGGATTAAAGGCGTGCACCATCATGCCCGGCTTTTTATTTTTTTTTAAACCTTGAGCAGGTGACTACTATGTATCTTTATTTCAAGTAAGACAAAACTAATGTAAGTCCAGTTCAGGAACTTGAACTTCCAAAGATAATCAGACAAAAGATCCATGTATTTTTGAGGCTGCTTTCCTTTGTAAGTAAAAACACATGACTTAAAGAGGCATTAACGACCATCAGGAAAGACACTTATTCTCTGATAACATGAAGTCCAAGGTTGGTTAATTCATTGGTTCATTGTCAAGTACCACAGGGCTTTTCTATCTTCCTCCTCCTCCTCTTTTTGTGTTAGTTTCGTCTTCAAGTTTGTTAAACCTGGCTACAAAGCTGAGTGTGGTGGCTCATGCTTATAATCCCAGTACTTGGAAGATGGAGGACTGCAGTGAGTTCAAGGCCAGACTGGGCTACGAAGTGAGGTCACCTGGACTAGACCCTGCCTCAAAAACAAGCAAGAAACACCTCGTGCAGGCACTCCACCATCTATCCAGACACGTCGGTAGTAAAGTAGGCAAGGGATCACCTACTCCTTGGAAGAGTAAGGAAATGCACAACTCCCTTGTAAGCTCCTGTCTCGTTGGTATTGTTTCATGTACCATAGACCTGTCACTTCATGGGCAGAAAATGAGACAAGGCCACTGAGATTGCCTCAGACCCATCAGGAAATGGCAGCGGAGGTGTGGGCTATGAACCAGCTACCTTTCTGTTTCTCCCCACTCCCCAAGGTAGCATCTCACTCTAGCCCAGGGTAACCTGGAGCTCACTTTGTAGTTCTAGGCTGGCCTTGAATTCACAGCAGTCTTCCTATCTCTGCCTCCCAAGTGCACACCTGGCTGGGACAAGCTTTCTTGAGGAAGATGTTAGGGTCTATAGGATCTATTGGGATAGTAGTTAATGAGCAGGCAGGGGTGGGGGGGGAGTATGTCCAGGCTTGTATATGTGTTTAGTGTCTGTTCACAGGTCTTGCTGTGACCTTAAGACAGCTGAGTGGCATTGGGAAACATTTGACCTTACCAACTAAGAGCTGAGGGAAGCTTTGAAGCTGTTACCAGCACGGGACTCCAGCCTGGAATCTAGGTGTTACTAAACCTGCTTCAGCTGTAAGTATGTAAGTGTTTTCACGAAATCCTTTCTTTGTGTTTTGCCCCAGTATCAGCTGAGGCTACACATACCAACCTCTTTTTAGCTTAGCTCACCACAGAAAGCGGACGGAGACCCACTTAGTCAGCTTTTTCTGATTTCCCCCAGGGAAGAGAAGATGAGAGACACTCAGAGAAGGTAGATATCGAAGGTTTAGGCGGGGAATAAAGCAGAATATAAAATACCAGGTTCTGGGAATGGCCAAGATGTGAGCCAAGAGGAGATAAGGGACTTCGATGCATATCCTGCGAGGTGTTTGCTGTGTTCTGGTACAGAGTCGTCTAGGTAGGTGTCATGGTTTGATCCAGGTGTCCCCCACAAACAAATGAATGTGTTCTGATTGATCCATCCTCAGCTATGGCAGTTTGGGTTTTACAACCTCACTGGAGCTGTGTTGTTGGGGGTGGGATTATGGGGTTATAAAGCAGCTTCCCCTTGCCAGTGTTTGGCACACTTTCCTGCTGCTGCCAGGGTGGAGTCTCCCCTCGAGTCCATAAGCCAAATAAACCCATTCCTCCACAAGCCGCTTTTGTTTGGGTTCTTTCTGCGCAGCAACTAGAAAGCTGACCGCAACAGTAGGATTCCAGCTGTCCAATTCTGTGTGTTGGAGATGAGCATCGGAAGAGACTGCTGTACAAGACAAACCAGAAAGAAAGAAATCTTAATGTATCTGTGTATGTACACACAAACGTAGATGTAGATGGACACATACCTATTCACTATGTCATCATAGGGTGGCCTCAAACTCACAGCAACCCTCCTTCCTTAGCCTCCCAGTGCTGGGATTAAAGGCATGCACCACCACACCCAGCTATAATATTAATCAAAGGAACTGTAGGCATAGCTCTGGTGGAGCACTTGTTTACCATATATAAGGACCTGGGTTTGCCAACACCACACACACAACCACCCCATTATTATTTTTTAAAATCTTTTTCTCTGGTCCTAGTGCCCTAATTAACTTCCAGTACTACGTAGAACAGAAATAGCTAACATCTTGTCTTACTGCTGATCAGAGTGGCTCTTTCTCAAGCTTTTATTTTGGTGAGACCTTACAGTGTTCCATCAGCTGGGGGGGAGGGGTGGGGGCTGGAAATGAGCAGCTACTCTGCAGTGCACGGTGTTCTCTCCCAGTCAATGGAAAGCCCCTCAGCTGCTGCATTCCGAGTAGCCCTGGATTCCCTGTGCTTCCAGGGGCTCCCTGTTGTCTCTGGGCATGACAGACTCAGTGTATGGTCATTTGGCCAGAAGACAATGGGCCCATGCTACGAAAGATACAAGTCAAGAAACAGGGTCTCACTCTAGCCCAGGCTGACCTGGCACTCACTCTGTAGTCCCAGGCTGGCCTCAAACTCATAGCAAACCTACCCTTTCCTCACAAGTACTGGGATTTAAGGGGTGCCCCACCACACTGCTGACTGTAGTGGCTTCCCTCCTTACTTTGATGCTATATTGCTTCCATCTCGGGGTCTTGTATTTTTGACTGAGGGTCCCACATTTTGCATGGTGCTTACAAACTCAGAAGCCAGTCTTCTGGAATGGGGAGTTCTTTTCTAGCCCTGTGTGATGGATAAATTTTGTTATCAACTTGACCTGTTAGTAGTATTAGGTGGGTTCCTGATGTTTACAGGAAGGCTGCCCTCTTAGTAGGAAATCTCTCTTGCTTCTACATCTGTTTGCTGTTCTCTCTCTCTCTCTCTCTCTCTCTCTCTGTATGTATGTATTTGGTTTTGGTGATGAGTTTCTCTCTCTGTTTGGACCTGTAAGGAAGCCGCCTCTTTCATTATTATGGATCTTCCCCTGGATCTGTAACTTCAATAAATCCCTTCCTCCTATAACTGCCCAGTTTGGAGGTTCATCCCAGTGATGTGTGGCTGAGTGCAACACCCTGCTTTTTGGAAACAGCTTACCACTGACTTCTTAGGGACCCTCTCACTCAACATCAGCAGATACCTGCATAGAAAAATTAGAGTTAGCATTTTATGTGGACTTAGTCCTGAGTGGTCCATTCTGCAGTAATTTGTGAAACCTCTCAGAAATACTTCAGATTTTAGCCGGGTGTGGTGGCGCACGCCTTTAATCCCAGCACTCGGGAGGCAGAGGTAGGAGGATCGCTGTGAGTTCAAGGCCACCCTGAGACTACATAGTGAATTCCAGGTCAACCTGGACTAGAGCGAGACCCTACCTCAAAAAAACCAAAAAAAAAAAAAAAAGAAATACTTCAGATAGAGACTGGTGAGGTGGAATCAAGAAAAGATCTAGGAGCCTAGATCTAGTCCTAGCACTCGGGAGGTAGAGGTAGGAGGATTACTGTGAGTCCGAGGCTAGCCTGGGACTACCGAGTGAGTTCAGTCAGCCTGGCTACAGTGAGACCTCACCTTGAAAAAAAAAAAAGAAAAGATCAAGGTTCAAAACTCTGCTAAGGGCTGGAGAGATGGCTCAATGGTTAAGGTGCTTGCCTGCAAAGCCTAACAACCCAGGTTCGATTCTCCAGTACCCACATTATGCCAGATGCACAGAGTAGTGCATGCATCTGGAGTTG
>PVHP010051456.1:0-11457 GCA_004024765.1 Zapus hudsonius | reverse complement strand
GATGAATGCCTGCCCTCTTTATTCACAAACTCATTCATGAGCTTTGGAACACTTTGTGGACTTATTACAAGATCTCCATATTTTTCTCATTACCCCCCATTAACAGTGTCAGAGTGTTGTTACCTTTAGTGTGTCTGAACACATGTTCCCAGAAGATTAGCCACCACATCACAAGCTGAGGGGAGAAACTTACTGTGTCGTTAATTTATAGGATCAAGAGCAGGAGAAACATTAAATATGGCAACCACAGTGACTAGACAGTACTTCATATGAGAAAAATGCATGGACATGATCCACTCCCCATACAAATGACTGTAAACTAATTACAACTAAAGAATGATGAAACTTCAAATAATTACATTCTATGACCACAAGTACCAAAAATCCATCTGCATAATTATATTCAAGTGATTTATCTTGAATTTCAAGGTTCCTTACTTTGTCACACCTTGCAAATGTTACCTCATGGCCCAATGCTTTCTTTCACTATTGTCTTTGTAGTTGAAAAGTTGAACTTGACAATATTCTCTGCCTTTCACTGTGAAAGATACTAAATATGCCAAGCCACTTAATTTTCAACTGATTAATTTAAGTGTATAACTTTGATTTAGTTTTTGTGATACTCAAATTAGTTTTAAACTAACGTTGGCTATCCACTAAATAGGCTGAGACTAGTAGTACTTAAATTACAACATGTTTATTGAAAGTTGAGAGCCTTATCTGAGCCTTAATTAGTTGTATGATGTAGAAGCTGTCTAATTTACAGGAGTGAACTTGGTATTTATCATTATCACCATCATGGCAAAAAAATAATGAAGTATTTGTTACATTAACATTAACATATGGCTAATTGAATACTTGTCATTAATTTAGAAATCACACATTATTATCTTGTGTTTCATGTTGAGTCAGTTTAGGTCAAACTTCTATATAAAATTGATTTTTCTTTTTACTTTTGTTCTATCACCATAATTTAATACATAGCTATTGAGACTAAAGGTACATTTTGTTCTAAAGTAGTGCATCATTGCTATAGCACTCCAATACTGACCAGTGGATTTATCAAAATTGTGGGCTCAGATCTTCCCTTCAGGGTTGTTGATTTCATCTGCACTTGGGTGGTCTAACAGAAAACCACTCTGTTGAAAACCCCTGTGGTAGTTTTGAATAGATGTCCCCTGATAAAATGTATTATACTTGTAAATTGTCTCCAGCCTTCTGGCTGGAGAAAGTGTCACTTTGGCCTGGCCTCCTGGGGTCATGACACTCTTTCTAAATTGGATGCAAAATTCTAGGGATACATATGCAAAACCCAAGTTTGATAATTCTGCATTTTGAGTCACAGTGTGCTTGCTTGATGTGCTGGTGGTGGGTTTCTCTCTCTGCTTGCTTCTGTGAAAGGGAGCCAACCTTTTCCTTCATTTTTTGGAACTTCCCCTGGATGTATTATTAAATAAATACTTTCCTCCCCCAAATTGTGCCTGGTTTGGAGTTTAATCCCAGCAGCATGTGGCTAAGACAACCCCCAAATCTAACATCATTATGACGTCAGTCATAGCTGGAAATAATAAAATTATCATGCCAGATTGATTTCTTTTTACTAGAAGTGAGTTCAATAACTCAATGGTTTCCTGCTCTCCACTCTGCTCAAGTGAGAGGACACACAAACCACTGGTATTTAGGTTATTCATCCATCTGTGGATTTTTTTAATGCATGATTTTTCTCAACCTTTACACTTGGAATAATTTTATGTGACTTCCATTATAAAATGTCCAGACATGACATATTACTTTGGCATGGTACCCTATGATGAAATGAGTGGAAGAGACCTCAGTGTTTCAAAGCTCCCCCAGAGAATATATACATGCCTCAGCCTTAAGCTGCAGAACACAGAAGGAAATTTGATAAATTAGGGAGACTTTGGCATTAGGGTCCTTGCGTTTGGCTTTTTAGTCTAAAATGTACCAATGAGTATACACAATGCATGAAAATTACTTCTGTATGCCTCAGTTTCACAACTTGAAAAATACAAGACTTAAGGTCTTCTGATGAATTTAATAAAACTTGAGATCTTTGTGAGGTGATGTATAACACAGGTATCATTAACAAAACAGTGCCCTGAAAATGTGCATTCTACTATTTCAGACCTCACATGCATCAGTTAACAGGCACATTGACAGATTCACTTAAATGCCCTTCACTCTGTACAGTTCTCTCAGCATCTTTATTTATTCGATGTGTATCTTTCAACATAGGGATTTTTCTTCAGATAATTCCACTTTGTGATTTTTGTCCCATAAACTGATGTTTGGGCAACATTAAATGCACCATAGCAGGATAGCTTAATGCATTCTTATATTATATCCACCCCAATTTATTAAAACGGAAAGAAAGACTATTAACACTATGAAAAGCTTGGGAAATCTTCTGCGCACTCTAGTAATCAATGCAGAGCATTGGAAGGAATAACAGAAAAAGAAATATGACTGAACTGTGCAAAGTCCACCTTGCCTTTTTCTTGCATTCTGGACCAGAGTGTTAGATGCTTCAGCACACTGTGCTTTGATCCAGGAAGGCAAAAAGCAAAGTGTCCATGGTAAACCTGGATAAGAGAGCTCTGTGTTGTTGGTTGAATTTCTCAGCATTAAGATGACTGCCACAAGAGTAGAGTTATGTGGGTGGGAATGTGAGTGAAAACAAGGTGTCTCTTCTTAAAGAAAAGACCATTAATGGGCTTCTCTCACTCTGCAATGATAGTGTCATGGATTTAAAAGAAAGATTTCTAGGATAAGGAGCGAACAAAGTAATGAAAGGAGAACCTGTGCAGCTATAGGAAGCAGGAGACTCATTTACAGCCCAGCTTTATCATTGATTTGCTTCCTACAATACTGAAGTGTCATCTAAATGCACTGAGGATTCTTTAATTGTTGACAGTATAAAATTAATAAAATTGAACTCCATTGAAAAACCCTTGCATGTGGTTTATGAATTTCAGGTAAAATAAATGCTATGAACTTTCAGGTCAAAGAAATATATCATAAATGATAAAAATAACTCAAATTCTTTTGAATTTATCTCTCACAATATTTGATAACAGAAGATAACAGTGAATGGTCTGAGATAAATATGTGATAAAGGACCCCATAACAGATTGTCATTCTTATGGTAAGGTGACAAAAGTCAGTTTGAAATACACAACACACCAAAGGAGTGGTATTTACCAGCAGGGTGCAGGAAAATAGGCATGTTCCTTTTCCTTTAGCTATCAATGGGGAACTCAGATTAACATGTGGAAACTCAGCTTTAGTTCTGAGTCAACTAGATTTCAATAGTGTTTTTGATAAAAAGTATTTAGAACAAATGTATAGCATTTATTTAGCAAGTGGGACTCAAATCTATTTTAAAATATATAAATGTTGAGAGAAAATAGACAGGCTAAAAGTTATTGAACAAGAAAATGCATTTTCTTTCAATTGGTGGTGTTATGTGGAGGAATGTAGGGAAAATCAAGGTGAAAATAAAGTATTAGCTTACCTCTCTTTCCTGGAAACATTAGTGCACAATGCAGAGATGAACATGGAAAATTGTGGTGTGTGGATTTCTTGGGGAGTCATTGTACACCCTGGAGAAACTTGCAGTGAGTATTTCTCATTTATTGTGCAGATAAAGGTTGTTTATGTAGAGGAAAATGCAGAGGCAGGGCATAAGCAGTAAGGTGATTGGTAGGGACAAAGTTGTCTGTGGAAGTCTCATGAATGGATTGGCAGGGGCCAGTAACCTGTGGATGCCTAGTTTGCATAGATAAGTTGGGGGGGGGGTTACTCAGCTCCAAGTGGCAGGAAGTATGTGCCTTTAGGCCCATACTGAATGGCAGTGGCTGCAGAGGAACTGTGACCTTTAAACTTTTATTGTCCAGGCTTGTTATTACAGCTGGGGTATGCAAGCTCCAGTAAACACAGGCCATGAAGTGTGTGTGTTTACTTAAGGCTTGTTCCAGCTTGCCATTGGGGCTGGAGTATCTAGGATAAAAGGTGAAGGCCAAAATGTCTACAGGTCTCACAAGCTCAGGTAAACTTGAGATTATTGTGGTTCCAGGCCAACCTCAACTTTCCTTTAACCCTATATCTTCCATGCCACTTAGCAGGGTCCCACGAAAATTAAAACAATTAGGTGTGAATGCATGACAAAACTCTTCAAAGAGCCAGGCTCCATTATGGTGTGTAACTATTGGGGCTTACTTTGTAGATGGAGATTTGAACAGCAAACAAGTCTCTGTGCACTCTAGCACCTGGTACTAGCCTTTATCAGCACTGCAGGGAAGGGGGAGAGAAGCAGCTGGAAACATCCCTCTTGGTCCTGTTACATTATGTAAATATGTGTGATGCAAAAACATACTCACAGCAATTACTAAGCTTTATATTGAGTTAATTCTAGGTACCCACATACAATTTTAAACAGTCTGTGTATTGGCCCCAGAGAGACTCACTGGATCCCAAAACAGATGAAAGAATTCAAATGTCACACTCTGAAAATGATGGTTAATTATATCTGTGACTGTTCCTCTTAAATAAAATGAGGAAAGAAAAGAATGGGAAAATGTTTGCAGCAAGCTGTTGAGTGTTACTGACATGTACTCAACATGTGGTGATACAGAGGTGAACTGGGCTGGGCAGACAAAGAAGCATTGAGTGTTTTCTCTGCCTTCGGGGCTCTTGGTGCAGAGTTCACAACCGGCATTTACAAATATTTCCATTGGCCTCCTTTTCTTCTTATGATTCTATGCAAATATCATTTTCCTGTAAAGGGCCAAATAGAAAACACTTTTGGTTTCTGTATCTGCATGGTATCTATGGATGCTACTCATTTCTTCCATTGTATGGCTATGTTTTCACCAGAAAATATAACCAAGCATGGTCAGCTTCAGACCGTAGGTCAGTTGAGAGTCTTTTGTTGTAATTAAGCTATTTTCATAATCGCACTGCTCTAAAAAATAACACTTTTTCATTTATTATTCTTTATTTTCTTTTTAAACTCTCCAGCAGAGCTTTCTTTATATTGTTTAATGGAAACATATTAAAGCTAGACATAAACTGTATTTGAAGTCATAAGATGATCCTGGATTGGTCAGGGAAATTGGCCAATATGGATAATATTATTTTAATGAGGATATATGTTATGAATTCAAAATATCTCCCAAGTGGAAAATTAAATTTTAGAATATGTGAACAAAGTAATTGTTCCATTTTTTTAAGTTTCAGTAGTACTGAAAAAAAATCAAACATCACTGAATATTAGGGAAATAAAGATATTTGTATGATAAATAATGCAATATTTCTGATGTTTATCTCACTCAATTAAGGGCTTTTCTACAAACTGCTTTCTTACAATTATGAAGTATTTAAACAAAGGCTCCATCTTTCCCTTGCTTTTCTTTGAAGTTCACATTTCAGAACCATCTTCTTTCAACTACAAAGGAGGAATTCATGATGATAACTAAATTATCTTTCAAGCTGCACTTGTCTTTGTAGAACATTCAGTAACTCTAATCATGCTTCATCAACTCCCAATATCCACCTGGGAAACTGGCTCCCACCTTCAAGAGAAAAGCAGCAAAACTCTGGGGTTTTCAGCTGAGCCAAACAGAGCAAATTGAGCAGAATTCAAAACCCAAACCTGAAAAACATCCCCCTCGTGTTTCTTCTCAACACTCATCAAATAATTCTCTCTAATGCCTCACATTGGTGAGTACCACACACCAACTTAATTCTCAGAGGGCCTCTATGTAATAACATTGTAGGCATTGGGTATTTATGCAATTCTCATGATTGCCCAACATTCAATATACTATCTGACATTCAAACTGTTATAGAAATCTGGTGGTCCTTTTTTATTTTTATTTTTGCTGGTGCTATGGAAATTCTTATTGATTCCACCTCCAGGTATTATCTCCACTGGCCAGTCAATTAATACCTCACATGTGTCTTCATTTTAAACATCTTCACCTTCACAAGAACAAGGCTTATGCTCCTGACGCTGGTTATTTGTGCTATTAGGCAAAAGAGAAGAAGGTGTGGTAGCATGGTGAGGCCTTTGCATTTGGATTTTTTTTGTATATTTGGAGAAGAATAGAAGGAAAAGAAAACACAGTAGATAATGATCCATAAGGTAGGGCTGGACAAACAAGGAAATGTACAAGCAACAAGTTCCTAACTCTTCACAGAGACCTGCACCTGCTCCGTCATGAAGCGCCAGCTACTGCAGAGTATGATTTGAAGAGAAAGATGAGAATATGAGGCCTGAGGCACTCCTCATGGAAATGTCATGGTGAGGCTCAGTGACAATATTTCAGAGACTCTTGACACAGAGAGATATACAAGTAGGAAGAGCTAACATAAAATGCCATGACTCTAGCCAAACACTGGTGACATGAGAAGAATCCAGCTAACCTGCAATCACTCTGGGGTCTTTATAGCCTCTTTGGGGAAGACAAGAGCTACAGCTCCAACACAGATTATGGTAGTACATGTACTTGTAATGATGAATTTTGTGAACAGTGTTAAAAGCAGATCTGCAGAGCTACTGGCTGACTCCATCTCTGGTTCCTGAGCACTGCACTCTGGTTCCCAAGCACCAGATTTGTTTCATATGAGAGCTGGATGTGCCCATGGCTTAATCCCACTTCCTGCCTGCTATTCATTTTGACATCGCTAATGCTAAACTAAAGGACATTATTCACACATGTTAGCTTATTTGGGTACTTTTCTTCATAAATTTCTTAAGTATGTGCTTAGAATAGTTGATGATTATAAAATTTTGAGAAGCAAATACTTTCAAAAATTGAAGTTATAAATTTGTTACATCCTAAAAAATGCAAAGTATCTCTTAGAGATGGATAAAGTCATTTGATAAATGGACTTTTAAAAAATGAACATAGTACTGAAAGAAAGAATTAGAAACCCAGGGCTGAAGAGATGGCTTAGCGGTTAAGGAGTTTGCCTGCAATGCAGAGGAACCAGAGTTCGATTCCTCAGTGCCCATATAAAGCCATGTTCCGCCCTTCTCTCTGTCTCTCTCTGTCTCTCTCTCTCTGTCTCTCTCTCTCTCTCTCTCTCTCTCTCTCTCCCTCTAATAAGTAGATAAAATAATTAAATAATTTAAAAAAGAAAGAAATCCAGGAACATAGGCCAGCCTCTGCATATATTCTGATAAGCCACAGGCTAAAGCGTACAGCACAGTAACAGGGTTTTGAACTTCAGACGTGGTTTTACATCTCAGCAATTTTACATTGTGGTGATCATTACTGGTAATATAATGTGGGCTCTCTGAGCATCAAATTTTTTATCTTATTGTAATATCTAAATTGAGAATAATAATATGTAATTACTGTAAACTAAAGTTGTTGGGGGAAAAATGTACATTTAACATAATTCTATCAGATGGATTGACTCATTAGAACTTCTATGATTTTTTTTGGCAAAAGAGATAGTTCAGGAGTTAAATGTGCTTGTTTGCAAAGCCTCATGGGCAAGGTTCCATTGTCCAGTACCCATATAGATGCACAAACTGGTGAATGCATCTGGAATTCATTTGCAGTGGCAAGAGACGCTGACACAGATATTCTCTCTGTCTCATTTATTCATTCTCTATCAATATCTCTTTCTGTCTCTATATGTAAATCTATCCCCCTTGTAGATAAGTAGATAAATGCATAAATAAATAATTACTTAAAATAATTTTTGTGATTGAGGAATGTTGTAATATTTCTGAAACCAGAATCAAATTGTGTCTTGGGATACCTCTATTGCCCCTTAATAGTCATCATTTGCCCACCTCTCTTTGGCCTCATGTCCTTGTGACTATCAACTGAATCCTTTTTTAAAATATGAAAAAATAACCTACCTAGCATCAATGTAAAGGATAAGAATGTCACCAGATAGCATCAAAGGACAGAACATCCCCTGTTTTGCTACAAACTGTCTACCATATGTCCTCACAAATGTATATAAAAATATCCTTGATTTGTGGATTTTTCTTTTCTCTTATTATAGAATATTCATAACACTATGAACATTGGAATATGCTATTTGGAAATAACTGAAATCTATGTTCCAAAGCCATGGTTAGTCATATAAGGCTCCAGCATAAACTTTGTGTTATTCCCTTTGAGATGTGAGCTGCGTTTTTACATCCCAAAGGGCTGTTATGGAAATTGTATTATTAGATAATCTAATGTAAAGAACTTGGGATGGTTGTGGTAACTAGAGGGTAGATCCAGCTACAATTACAGCCTACCACATTGCTTCCCATACACTCTGGTGATTAAAAAGAATAGGGCAAGGATCTCAATAGCTCTAGTTAGATACATGCTTTCTAGTGCATTAGGGGGCTATAATGCAAATAAAACAATAGCATTAATTGTAAAATAATAAGATTATAAAGATTTAAATAAAATAGCAACTATAGTGTAAATTAATTTTGATAGACTAGATATACACCTCCAAATATTTAGTCCTATATTTTTATACAATAAAGAAAAAGAAGAGGAGAAAGAAGAGAAAAATAGGAAGTGAAGAATAGAAAAACATCAAATCTAAGAAAGAGTGAGCAATGAAGAGAAAGAAGAAAGGGGCAAAGCAGGCTGTGTGGGATAAATAAACAGTTGCTAGTCCCTGAAGGAGAGATTTGTACTTGCTGGGCTATTTAAACCTAAATGCCTTTTCACAGAAGCTGCAAATTAGCTTCATTGTGATGATTAAACTCAAATAGATACAAAAATTCTCTCAACTTTCCCCTGGGTGTTTTCCCTGTTCCCTTTTCCTTGTGTTAAGACAGCCAACAGCCTGTATTTAGTTTCTGAACATTGTGGCTACAAAATTTAGTTACAATTCTGTTTACTGTGAAAGGTGGGAAGATGTGGGAAGAGACTGTGCCCACACAGAGTGCTATGGCTTTTGTAGTGAAAATCATAGTGTAATGAAAGAAACTGTACAGAAACCCTCACAATAACAGTGTAGTATTTAACTTTTAAGCGTGTGTCTCATGATATTTGGGATGAATATCTGAATGTACTTTCTTTTCATTTTGCTCACCAATCTTCCTTCTACAATTATTACTTTGATAACAGATTGGAAAAGTGATTTCTCAATTTTGAAAATACTACTTTGTCCTATTAAGCTTTGAGTGCAGAGAGCTCTTTGACCTGTTAGGTTCATTGAATCTTCTGGAATTTCTTTATCTTACATCTAAAATAAAAAGCCTGTGTGGATCTCTAGGCAACTTCATGACCTGAAGTGCTTTGTCCAGGTTTTTTTTTTTTTTTTCCTGTAAGTCTATGTAAGCTTACAATGCATAGCGACCTGACCTAAAGTTGAAGTTGTTTAGTCACTTAAAGTTACATGTCTTTTATATTTTTAAAAAAATCAGATATCTATCCCAGGTTATCATAGTCATTTTAGAAAAAAAAAATCAGCCATCATATGTCTTTTTTTTTTTTTTTTTTTTTTTTGGTTTTTCAAGGTAGGGTCTTGCTCTAGTCCAGGCTGACCTGGAATTCACTCTGTAGTCTCAGGGTGAATCTCGAACTCACGGCGATCCTCCTACCTCTGCCTCCCGAGTACTGGGTTGAAAGGCCTGTGCCACCATGCCCAGTCTCCATCATATGTCTTGATTCTTATTTTAGGGATACTTTACCTCAAGTTATTGGTGATTCAAAGACTTTCACCATCACACCGTGACCAAGACAGTCCTGATCTAAGATTTTCTTGTAATGAGAGAATTTATTTATTTCTCTCTTCAAAAGCAACTGTCCCTCCTGCTTATCCTCTGTCTCTATCTCTACAGAATTCTGTCTAAACTAGCTTAAACTAGAAAGTGATCACAGGGGAGCACAGGCTCATTAAACTAAAATTTAAGTGAATGCCACATCATGTTTTATTTTAGTTAAGAAATGTTACTTTATAAGAGGCTTGGTTATCTTTAACAGCTGAATTTGTTTGTTAATTTACAGTTACATGGGGAATAAACATACCAGGTATTAGACCATAAAATAGTTCTGCCCAGGGTTACCTAACTGATAAGAAACTAGCCAAGTACCCCAGAATTTATTCTGACTTTAAATGTCCAGACTACAAGCAGGTCCAGTTGGATGAGTCTAGGAATTGAATTGAGGAATACTTTTTTTCTTGTTTTCTTCTCTGGAGTTTGTAAACAAACCATTTAATTGCAGTAAATTGTTTAGTATTTTTGAAGAAATAACTCAGTAAAAACAATTTCTACATTAAAACCTGACACCTAAATATTAGAAAAAGATATGAGCGAAATGTAAAACTTAAAAAATGCTAGTTGCACAGGATTTTCCACTGTAAATCTAAAAAAGCATATTTATATCACTGCTTCACCTGTTAAAGACTCCCAGAAAAGTATTACCCAAAAATGAGAAATCATAACCCTTTTAAATTATGTAGAATGTTACTGAGTGAGAAAGTAGAAAATTGTATTGCCTTTTGTTTTGGGATATGCTTCATAAATCTGTGAATGTTAAATAAGTCCTCTAACATTGAGCTACAACCTTTGCTCAAAATTATATATTTTAAATTATCAATATTGAAAGAAAAGAAACAAAGGCATATTGGGACAGAATTAGAAGTAATTTAGGATATCAGATAAAATAGAGTCAAAGTAAAGATATTCCATCTACAACATTACATCCAGTGAAGGGATGGATGTTCTTAGGGACAAGATGCTTTAAAGTTCCTCCCTGTGGATCTTTTGGGCTTAAAATTGGATGCTTCTACGATTGATGTACTGGTGCCAATGACAAAGCAGAATTGTCTGTAGCAGTAGAAGTAAATAATATGCATGATAAAAAAACTTGCATTTCAACGCACCAATATGGTGAATAACAGAGATGGTCCAAATTGTGTCTTAATTTTAAATATGTATTCCTTTGCTGTTGATAAAATAGCCTGCAAGTCCTCCTCCTTGGGAGACATTGGGAAGTCAGCCTTTCTCTGTGTCAGATTGTCTTCACGTCTCAGTGTTGACATGAGTAGAGAAATCCCTATCAACAAAGGGGAAAGTTATGCAAACTAGCCTGCAAAGCATTTGTTTAAGGCAGTGACATAACAGCTTTTCTGGTTCAGTTTAGCTTTTCATTGTTATTGTTCAGATAGAAGAGCAGATTAGATGAACACTGGAAGCAAATCACGTAGCATTATAGGGGCCCATCCTAAGAAAATGTCAGTCTGAAGAGATCTGTGCATTGGAACAATTTGACAGTCACTCTTTTTTTCTTTCACAAGATGATAAAGATGATATCTCTTGCTTGGAACACAATGAGTTGTTGATGCCTCAGATTTTTAAAAAATATTTTATTTATTCATTTTCAAGCAAATATATATATATATATATATATATATATATATATATATATATATATATATATATATATATATATA
>PVHP010051455.1:0-11436 GCA_004024765.1 Zapus hudsonius | reverse complement strand
TGGGTGAGTAATAAGGCTGCTTTAATGTTGTGAGCTTAGAGGTCCTTGTGTCGAAAATCCTTGGTTCCTGTCTCAATGGCCTATCCTGTGTTGATTGAATGACTGTGGTTATAGGTCCCTTGTTCATCATTCATTGTCTGCTGAGTTCCCTATGGATCCTCCCCGATATGACTGTGGTGGCTCCTCTCTTGTCAGGATCCCAGAACAGGATTTTAAACACAGGTTGCTTGACGAGGCATTCCTCTTCCCCTAGGAACTGGTAGTTGATACGCAAGGATCCCAGTCAAAGAGTGGGGCACAGTGCCTTTGCCCCCTCAAGAGGGGACCCAGCTCCTACTGGAGGAAGGGGGAGTCAAGAGGAAAGAAGGAGAGGTGCTATAACTTGACAAGGAATGCCATCCTGTCCGGGACAGAGCTCCTGGGTGCCTGACCGATGCTGAGGAAGAGAGTGACCTCTACACTTAGTCCTCCTTTCGGGGGACATGGCTCCCTTCCAATCCGCGGTGGGGATGTCAAGAGAGAAGTTGGTGTGTGTGTGTGGGGGGGGTCTTCCTATGACAACTTGGGTTCTAGCGCCCACCCTACCTCCCTGGTGTTCTGCTCTCCCAAGGCCATCCAGGCTTTCCCTGGGGCAGATCCCCAGTCCTGCATTCTGACAGCCATGGGCTTTATGCTCCCAGAGGTTTAATGCTAGGCCATGTTTCTCATGGGCTTAAAACCGCCTGTGGCTCCTAATTCCCCCAGGTAGCCTCCCACCCCCCTCGTCTAGCCCAAATTCTGAGCTCATCCTGGGGCATACCCAACCTGGGCATCCTCTTGCCTCCTCCCAATCAGCTAACCAGATGGGTCTCTCTCTTGCCCACAGGCTCCCTGTTCCCGCAGCTGAAGCCATCCGAGGGCGTCTTCAAGGTCATCTTCTGGCTTGGCTACTTCAACAGTTGCGTGAACCCGCTCATCTACCCCTGCTCCAGTCGCGAGTTCCAGCGCGCCTTCCTCCGCCTCCTGCGCTGCCAGTGTCGCCGCAGACGCCGCCGCCTCTGGCGGGCCTCCACCGGCGGCGAGACCCCCGCCTGCGCCCCCAGCCCGGGCGCGGCCCTGCCCGGCACCGCACCGGCCCTGGCCGCGCAGCCGGGCCCGCGCTCCCCAGGCCCGCCCGAGGTGCAGGCTCAGATCTCCGGCCATCGAAAGTCGCCCTCGGCCTTCCGCGAGTGGGGGCTGCTCGGGCCCTGGCGGGGACCCACGACCCAGCTGCGGGCCAAGGTGTCCAGCCTGTCCCACAAGATGCGCCCCAGGGGCGCGCAGCGCGCAGAGGCCGCGTGCGCTCTGCGCGCACAGGTGGAGGCCGTGTCCCTAGGCGTCCCCCAGGATGTGGCCGAGGAGGCCATCTGCCAGGCCTACGAGCTGGCCGATTACGGCAACCTCCGGGAGACTAATATTTAAGGAGCCCGAGCCAGGCTGGGGAGGGTGCTGGGGGCAGGGGTGGGGAGGCGTGGAGACCAGCGCAGACTGTGCAGGGTGACTGCTCTCTGGACTTGGTGGTGGGAAGTTTCAGCTGGACACAGTGGCCCAGAGCTCTTTCTAGGAGGAAGGGGCTGCAGGATCCCTGGGCCATTCACACCCAGTCCCCGTGAGAGACTGAAGACCCCGGGGTATGGGCCTCCCCTTAGGAGGAAAAGGCATAGGTCCTGGCCATGTTGCCCCAGAAGAGAGGTCAGTGGGCCCAGGCTCTGCTCTCCAATCCAGTGCACCTGCCACTACCATTCAAGCTTTGGTGGCATAGGACAGTGGTCATACAAACCCCTTGTATTTTGCCCTGGGTCCAGCTCCCCCTCCACAAGCCAGCACTGATCTGTGTACATCCTGTCACCTGGCCTGGCCCTCCTCCTTCCCCTCAGGGGCCTTACTGTTTACACTCTGTACATAGCTCGCTGTGCCTGTTGGTGCACATCACTTCTTGCTGGGACTCCAAGCTGCCAAGTGGGAAGAGATTTATGTGTCGTTTTGAAACCTATTTATTGGCCAGAGTACTTATATTTTGTCCAGACTGTGCAAACTGTCCCTCTTCGGCCTATAACCTATAAAGAACTTTTTTTTTCTAAAATCCTGAGGACTCCTTGGGCCCACTGCAGGGTCTGCATTGACCTCCCTAGTCTCGACATCACGACCTCTACCTGATAGCTCGGGTCCTTCTGATCCTTTAGCCTGACTAAAGGACATGGGAGTTTCGGTGGTTTTTAAAAGGCGCTGGTTAGTGTGGGAACCACAGTAATCAGTACAGATTTTTTTCCTTTGTTGGCCTCTCCAAATACACAGGTGCCCAGAGCTCTGCAGAGGAGGCCCAGTGAACACAGTGGCCATCAATTAAGTGAGTGAAACCTTACATGAAAATATAATAAGCCAGAGGAGGTAGGTGCACATGGATATTGAGAAAACCCATACCAAGGAGCCAAGTCTGTTGCTTTAAGTAAAATCTTACATCTCCATAGTTTGTAGGCAGGTCAGTGTCCAGCAAGAAAGTACTAATCACATTTACCCGGCCTGCTTATGAGGACAGTAACCATGGCCAGGGGACCCTTTGAAGGACAGTTACTTTATTCCCTAGAGTATCTGGGTTGTCCTGAAACTGGAAGACACATCTATGAAACCAAGATGGATCGATACTATAAGCCAAAAGTTTCCACCTGGGTGTGGTAGCACACGCCTTCGGTTCCGGCACTCAGGGGGCAGAGGTAGAAGGATCACCGTGAGTTCAAGGCCATCCTGAGAGTACATAGTGAATTCCAGGTCAGCCTGGGCTAAAGCGAGACCCTACCTCAAAAAAAAAACAGAAATAAGCTTCTGTTCCCTACCAGGGAGGTTATCTGAAAAACCACACAACTGCATGTCTCACACCAATTCTACAAGGTTTAAAAAAACAGCCAATAGCAGGCTTGGGGAGCAGATGTTTTACGGTGTGTGTCCATAAAAGAACGCAGGATTTCAGACGTGGCTTCTAAGCCCTCAGGCCCAGAGGGCAGTTTGGAGCAGGTGCTGGGACATGCTGCCAACCACTGGGTCCTCCCTGAAGCCAGGGGATATGCTTTGCTGCCTTCTCACGGCGGTGGGAACCATGGGTAAAATCGGGTCAGTGAAGGGCAGACCCCAGGGTCAAATGCTTGAACACTGACCTCCTGGGCAGGAGTGAGCCAGGCCTGTCTCACCAGCTGGCTTGGGTCCGGCGAAGGTCTCTAAACAGGGTGAAGGTTGGCTCCCACACACAGGAGGTCGAGAGTGAGGGTTAACAGGATGGGGGAAAGCCTTCACTGGGAAGATGTGGGGAGCCTCCTCACCCTGCTTTATCCAGTGAACATGGGGGCATGTGGGATCAACAGCTTGCTCAGTATTTGCCAGATGTGATGAACATCTGTAAACGATCTCATGTCCAGCCTTCAGCCCTTGGGCACATAGCTGCTACGCACACCAGGAACGGAGCCTAAAGGAGGTTCAGAAGACTGAGAAGCCCCGAGAGAGGCCCGGCCTCAGCAGGGGCCTCCAGGGACCTTGTTCTCATAGCTAATAAAGCTCTGCTCCTGACCTCGCTCTTGGGATACGACAGGGTCACAGAGTGGCCAAGAGAAACGGAGGGAATAGCAAGGCCCCTCTGCAGGGTTCCAGGGATCCCAGGAACACCTGGGAGAAGCGCACCATTTCACGGGTCTCCCTGAGGTGTCTGGAAGAGAGGCCTTTTCCTTCAGGGATCAGGAATGCCTTCACAGAACTTGAGGGACGGACCGATGAGGCCTGAAGGCATCTTCCTGTGAGCTGTGACAGGGTGAGAAGCAAGCTTCCAAGGACGTGTGGTGTGTGTCCAGTCCCCCTCCGGATCCTCAGAAAGCTTCCTCCCTGCTTCTGCCCACCCTCTTAAAGGGGCGCTTGCCACCCAGCTTGCCTGGCTTCCCACACTATTCCTGGGACTGGGACACTTTTGCAAGTCACCAGGGACCTCCTGTTTCCCTGGACTTCTCTCTTGCATAGCTGAAGCCTGTCCCCACCCACCATGTTTGTTCTTGGCTTCTCTGCCAGGCCCTCGGGGCCCCCTGATCTGCAGAGATTTAACCTCTTTCCCTCCTCCAAAGGATCCCCTTCCTGCTCTTCAGTGTTCCCCCAGAGTTTGATTCCTCTTCTGAATTCTCCACATGATCTCATCCACTCCACATCACCTCGGTGACCACAGAAATGACTCCCAAGATCCTTTCTTGAGCTTGAACTCCTCACAGCCCCCAGACATCCCAAATACATGCCAAGTTCACTCACTTCCTACAAAGCTGTTGCCCTCTAGTCTCCTCACTCTAGAGCTTCCTCACAGATCTCCTGCCCCAAGCTAACCCCTGAGCGTCCTGCGACCTCCCGGGTGGGTCACCCAGCTCCTCTGGCTCCAGTCCACTGAGAGTCCATTCACGCACCAGAGAGAGCCTGGGCTCCACCAGACCTCCAGCTACCCAGCCGCTCCTCCTCTGGGCCCCTCGCCTGCAGCAGCGGCTGTCAGTCCCAGATGCAGATGGAGAAAGGCTCGGCAGACCCCTCAGAGTTTATTCCCATCCTGTTAACACCCAGGGGGTACATGCTCACTGCTGTTCTTCCCCCTCCTCCACCCCCGTTTCTTGTGGCTCCAGGAAAGCACAAATCCAGATGCCTGAAAAGGCTAAATCAGTCCACAGCCTCTCCGCCTAGAATAGCTTCCAGCCAAGCCAGATGGGCCCAGGTGGCACTGGAGGATGGGGCTTGTGGAAAGAAGCTTGGCACAGCTTTCCTGTGGTCTTGACCATCCTGTTTTCCTATCTTCCACCCACACTCCAGGATGAACAGGGAAACAAAGGGACGACCGAACAGGACCCAGACTTACGTTCTAAAATCGCTCTGGTCTGAAGTGACCTACAGGAAAAATACAGGACACACCTGGACTCAAAGAAATCCAGGCAATGGGGTCACGACAGACAGCTTTCAAAATGGAGCCAGCAGTAAGGGTGAGCCGAAAGCACCTACAAGCACTTGGGCTGCTGTTTGTGGACATCTGTCAGGATTCACTATTCCTGTGGCTACACCACACTGTGTGCTCACTGTTTCCTGTCCTTGCCAGAAACCAAAGAAAGAACCTTGGTTCCTCTCTCTGAGAAGGAATCAGATGGGTCCCACTCACCCTTTGAGCCACTGGCCAGCCCACAGATGGGCTAATTTTGGGTTAGTTCTAACAGCAAAGGCAAGCAGAAGGTAGTGGGATGATCACGAGGAAAAAGCAGCTGTTCTGGGCACCCGGGTAGGAGAAACAAGACTTTCAGACAGGAGGAGGGGCAGCGATGTCTCTCAGCACACTGGACCATCTAAGAACGCCACAGGTATCCAGTTGTGTGAATGAAGGTGAATGAGGGTCTGGAATTCACGCTCCCTCCACCTGCTTCATGAGCCTCCTCATGGGCCGTGTCCTCTGCAGCTGTGTGGTCAGTGGCTCAGGATTCCATGTGGTTAAGGTGGGCAAAGGAAGGGGTCTGGATGCCAGCCCTGAAGCACCTGCCTGCCATCATCAAGCTAGCAAAGGCCCAGATCCACCCCTCCCCTACGTACTTCTACTTAGAGTCTTGTTGGCCAGGGTGGGTCATAAGACTACCCAGCACAGGAGACTGGAAAACTAGACATGACAGGACAAGGGTCCCATAATTCTATGGGGTACAAACTTAGAATTGGGGGGAAAGTCAGAGGAACAGTAATTCATGGCATATGAAAGTTAGCACATAATATCTTCAATTTTGCCTCTTGGCTCTCAAAATATAAATTTTACTCTCTTGTCCTTTACCCGGAAAGCCTGCTAACCTGTGTTTCTGGGAAACATAGAATCATTGATTGTTTCCTGGATTCTGGTAGCGAGAATCCTCAGAGAAAGATAACAGCAGCAGGCCCTGATGCGCCCATTCCCTCTCTGCCTCTCTCCTGTCTCCCTCTGCTAATAAAAATAAATAATAATTTTATTATTTAACTAATAAATTTAAATAATTTTCTAAAAAGCACTGTCATCAGGGGATCAAGTATTCAAACACAGGAGGCTGTTGGGGACATTCAAACCATAACACACCTGTTCCACTGCTCATCATATTGCCAGAAATACCCTTCTTGGGTTTCTTTCTCCCCAAAGAAAGGTGTATTATCACAAAAATGCTGTCAAACCAACACCCCTAAATTCACAGATTACAAGAGCAAGCATTTCTTTTTTTTTTTTCTTGCTTCTGTCTGTCTTTAGATCCCAGGGTCAGATCCAGGCACAAATGGGCTCAGATTTCTTCCCTCTTTCTCCATATTCTCCTTGAACTGTCAGCTATCTGGACAAATTGTCACTATATATATACCCAAGACCCGAACCAATGGTATGTGCATGTGTCTTGCTCAGTTCAACCCTCGACTCCAGCGTAAACAAGCAGATCCCTGCGGCTCACTGAGCAGCCGATCTAGTCTACTTGGCAAGTTCCAAACCAGCAAGAGATCCTGTCTTTAAAAAGGTGGAGCTGGGGCTGGAGAGATGGCTCAGTGGTTAAGGCACTTGCCTCCAGTGCCTAAGGCCCCAGGTTCAATTCCCCAGGCCCTACATAAGCCAGACCCACAAGGTGGTGGCCCTGGTGTTCTCTCTCTCTCTCTCTCTCTCTCTCTCTCTCTCTCTCTCTCTCTCATTCTGTATCTCTCTGCTTAATAAAGAAAAAAATAAAGAAAAATTCTTTAAAAAAAAAGGTGGATCTGAAACTTTGAAACTGCTAAAGGAAAAAGGAGAGAAAGGTATTAGTGAACACTTACTGACTAGGACTCCAGCCACTCAGGAAAAAGGCCAGCATTTGATAAATGGAGCCCCATGAAATGAAGAAGTTTCTGCATTGTCGGCGGTGAAAGCCTTTGGGGGCCTTTGGAGGCACACCCTGGCTTAATCTCAGGACAACGGCACCTGACAGCCTGCCAAGAGGGGCTTGGCTTAATGAGTTTCAGGAGGTGATCTCGATTGGCTATTATGCACAGGTTCTTACCATAAGACTGACCATTAACCCCCTGATTGGCCAGGAAGCTCTATATATTCTGCCTTGTTCCCCGCAATACAGAACACACGTTCGTCAACCCACAAGCGAGCGGTGTGTGTATGTGTTTGTGTGATCACTGCCATCCGCGGGCGACGGGCAGTGATACTGCCTAGCAAAAGGAACAGTTGATCAAGTGAAGAGACAATCTACAAAATGGGAAGAGAAGCTTTGCCAGCCAGAATACACAAAGAACCTTAACAACTAAGCAAGTAAAAAATCATCAAAAAAATGGGCTAAGGGACTGAACACAGAGCTCAAAAGATCTAAAATGCCTAACAACTTTTAAAAGTTTTCAACATTCTTACACATCAGGGAAATGGAAGACAATAGTCAAATATCCAATACCATCATGCTGCCCCCACAAGACCCGTGCAAGGTGAGGTCCGTCACATAGTGACATGATGCATGGAGGAGATGAAGAACACTGGGAAGAACGAGGGGGCATCAGAGGAGGGAGGACAGGACCACAATCAGTTGACAGTATGTTCACATATTAAAATTCTCAGTTAAAATGATTTTAAAATCCACAATGCACTAGCTAGGCCCAGCCAGTCTTATGAGTAAATTCTTACACCCATCAAGAAACATGCCAGGCATGGTGGCACACACCTTTAATCCCAGCACTTGAGAGGCAGAGGAAGGAGGAGTGCTGTGAATTCCAGGTCAGCTTGGACTAGAGTGAGACCCTACCTCAAAACAACAACAAACAGAAACAGATATGTGGGGCCAGAGATATGGCTTGGGAGAAGGCAGGAAATGCTAAAAGTGGGGAAAATCAGTCAAAGAAAAGCAGGTCCTTTGAAAACTAATCAATAAATTGGTGAGCCTCTAGCAAAATGACCAAACACAAATGATCACTATGAGGAATGAAATGAGATTATCACGACAGAACCTGCAGACACACGACTCATGGTACAATCAAGGCCATAATGAGAGGAGACTTTAGAGCTTGAAACCTATGTTAGAAAAGAAGAAAAGCTAAAATTCATAAGCTAACCATTCATTTCAAAAGGAAAAGAACAGAGCGTCAAGGCTGAAGAAAGCAAAAAAGGAATGAACAAGAACAGAAGTTAATAAAACCAAAAACCCATTTGCAAAAGAGAAGGCCACAAAGCCAAAAGTGTCCCTTTGGAAACAAGAAGAGGTGGTTTTCTGATGAACACAGACAAAAGATCAAAGGCCAATGTCAGAATTTGAAAGATGGGCATTACTGTGATCCTATATTATGGGCTTGGAATGTAGTTTGGTGGTACAGAATGTGCCTAGCGTGTATAAGGCCCTAAGTTCTAGCCTCTGTACTAGCAGAATTAAAGTCTTGGACTTCTGAGCCTCCAGAACTATAAGCCAAAGTGCACCTTTAGTTTACATAAATCACCAATCATCTGGCGTTCTGTTCAACAACAGAAAATGAAGTAAGACAGGAAGGTTCATGGAAGGGCTCTGGAAATCTTGGCAATGCTTTCTCTCTCTACCCGATAGTGGTGCAAAAGCATTCATGCACTCTGATCATTTATTATCTTCCATTTATATTTTGAGTAATTTCTGTAGTTCACTATACACTGGTTCTAAACTTGTCTGAGTTACTGAGACAGAGAACACCCATGTCCAACAGAACACACAGTGTGTGGATTACTCACAGACAGGCACCAAGGGATAACAGACGCCCAGGGCTCTTGACAAGAGAGTCCTCCAAGAAGACTCAGGAAAGCTGCTTAGGGCAAAAATCTAGTCCCTCTTGTAACACTGACACTGCTTTGTAAACTCAAAAAAACCAATCGTCCCTAATCGAATTTCTTTAATGATTAAGAAGGTAATTGTCATGCCTGGCAGGCATGGCTAAGCTCTTATTGAATTGTGGTGGTGTGAATGAAAACTCGACAGTGGAAAAATCTATTGTAATGTAATAACTTGCCAAAGACATAAAATGGGGAAGATTGGGGAAATAGAAATAATGACAAATTGTCCAAAAAGTTATTCTTGGATAATAACACACCATGTGAAATTGCTTATTCTAGATAATGCCATGGTCCTCACTCCCTTGGTGAAGGAGAAGGGTGGGTGTGTATCTTATGATACCAAATCTTTACTTTGGAAGCATCCTCCTTCCACAAAGTACCTGTGCTCTTACTGGCTAGAAGAAAAGAAATGTCAGAGATGAAAAGCCACTGGTCAGAGCCGGGGCTATGCAGCGAGAGACTGATTGATCTCAGTCTGCCTGTAACCACCGGAGCTCTGGAACCCTCCAGGGTTAGCTCTCCAATGCCTACATAAAGAGCTGGAGTGAGATACCTGGTGATGGTCAAACTCGCCTTTTTGCTTCCCTTACGGAATGAAGGCCTGTATGTTAGGAAGAGCCACAAGGAATCCCCTGATGGAATTACCCAGGGAGGAGCTGTTTCCAACTTCCAAGACACGGGAGCGAGGCCGATTCAAGTAACGATGTGAGGGGAGCCTGGGTTCATGGCTTGGCTCTTTAAGAAAAAAAAAAAACTCCCCAGGTGATTCCAACATGCACACAGCAAGGGAACCACAATGCTCAATTACAGTGCAGGTTCTGCTGGGTGTGGTGACTCACATCTATAATCTCAGCACTCACACGAGTTCAAGCCCACCCTGGGAAAATTCCAGATTGGCTTCTGAGTCTGTAACAAGCTACCAGATGAGGCCAACACTGCTGTCCACCAACACACTTTGGACAGCAAGTGTCTAGACATGATAACAGAAGACCCTCTTGGACCCTGGAACACCCTCAAGGTTGTTGGGAGGAGGAACACCTGCTTGCAAAATAACTGAGACAAGCAACTTCTGGGAAGGAGTGAGTTGGGAGTTAGGAGGTGGATAACTTTACTCTCGGAACAGCGTGGCACCTGGCTGAGTCTCACTGCTTAAGGCGGTCAGCATCACCTGGGGACCTTTCAGAGCAGATTCTGATCCAGGCGGAGGAGGAGCCCGGGATTCTGCATTTCTAACAAGTCCCAGGAGATGCTTATGCCTTGGTTCTGGTACCACGCTCAGATCAGGTAGACTGTAGAAAAAAAGCAAGTATGCTTCACTGAGAATTGGCGAGGCCCAATCCTAATTATGCATAAAACAGAAGCAGGAGGAGATAGTTTTCACTGCAAAAAGGCCCATCACCACTTGGCCAGAATAAACCATGGATTGACATCCATGAACCATGAACAGAAGATGGACATTAACTCAATGGGAAGTGGGAAGGGCCTGGAAGAATGTCCCAGGCCTCCGTTCCCTGAGACCTGCTGCCCTGGTATCTGATGTAGTTCCAAGCACGTCCCTGGGATGCTGTGACAGAACTCGTCTCCCTCTAGCCATCAGCTGAGGTGAGATCAACTATAAACAGGCTTGACTAAATTTCTCAGACCACGTCATATGCACTGGAGAACAAAAATGGGTATTGATCTGGGACGATTAAATTTTGTTGTCGACTTGACCTGCTTAGTAATCTTGGATGCATCTCTGAAGTTGTTTACGGAAAGGTGTCTCTCTCAGTAGGGGCCAGGATGTAAGGAAGCTCGGGGGAGCTAGAAACAACCCTTCCTGGGAAGGCAGTGCAGGCAGGAAAATGCAGAGACTCAGGAGGTCGGCAAGTCTGGGAAAGGGTTGCAAGACCCTGCCCTAAAGCTCTAAAGGGGAAGGAGATCTCCCTCCTCCTGCTGCTGGTGCCTGTGGTGACTTGGACGTGGATCCGTCCTGCTCATCTATCTGTTCCTCAGCCTTCCAGTCTAGACTGAAGAGCAGCGCCTCTTTGAGGGATATTATAGAATATGCTGCAATACTCTTTGATTCCTTTATTCAATATTAATGAATCAGAGGATTAGAACAGTTCTAATTCAGCGGTGCTGTGTCCTGATATAGCCAGCAGGTGGTGCCAGAGGGTTCAGTTTAGTCCATGATTTCTCCTCTCCTCCACACACAGAGCAGGTCATCCCTGCTCCCTGCCTGCCTTTGAGAGGAGAACCAGTCTGCCTCCCACCCCTATTCTCCACTCCTCCCTTCCTCTCCCCTCCTTTCCCCTCCCCTCCCCCTCCTCTCTCTCTCTCTTCCCCCTCTTCCTCTTCTCTCTATATCTCTCTCTCCCTCCTCCCTCTCTCTCTGTCTTTCTCTCTCTCTCTGCAAATTGAAGATCCCCAGCAACTGCTTGGATGAGGACACTGAAGATGTAGAAAGAACAAATGTAGAACTGCTACGTGAAGCTTGACTGGGAGGCAAAAAGAGGGCAAGAACAAGAGACAGGTGATAGAAAAGACAGGGTCCAGCTACAACTCAGACAGAGGCCTTATTTCCAGAACCTACAGAGAACTCAAAAAAATTAATACCAAAAACCCAAATT
>PVHP010051454.1:0-11446 GCA_004024765.1 Zapus hudsonius | reverse complement strand
GGCTGGTTGGTGTTGAAGGCAAGTTCCTTTAAATGCTGAGCCATCTCTCCTGCTTTGTTCTTTGTGTGTGTGTGTTATATGCATGCATGTGTGCAGATGGGTTTATTTTCTGCGCACATGTGTGGAGGCCAGAGGAGGACATCAGAATGCTTCTTAGGTTCCTCATGTTAGAATTGCTTTGAGTTTTCCCCCCACGTAGTATAATGTTGGCTACAGGTTTGTAATAAATAGCCTTTATTATGTTGAGATAGGTTCCTTCTATTTTCAGTTTCATTAGGACTTTTATCATAAAGGGATGTTGGATTTTGTCAAATACCATTTCAACATTTAATGAGATGATCATGTGATTTTTGTCTTTGAGTGTTTCTGCGTCGAGATGTGACATCTTGTGGATAGATGCCTAGTAGAGGGATAGCTGGGTCCATTGGAAGGTCTATGTCCATTCTGTTCAGAAGTCTCCAGACTGCTTTCCATAGCGATTGAACAATTTTGCAATCCCACCAGCAGTGAATGAGGGTTCCATTTTCCCCGCATCCTCGCCAGCAACGATTGTTGTTGGTTTTCTTTATGATTGCCATTCTGACAGGGGTAAGATGGTATCTCATTGTGGTTTTGATTTGCATTTCCCTGATGCTTAAGGATGCTGAGCACTTTCTTAAATGAGTCAAGGCCATTTGTGTTTCCTCCTCTGTGAATTCTCTGTTGAGATCAGTGTCCCATTTTGTGAGGGGGCAGTTTGCTTTTTTACTATTAATTTTTTTGAGTTCTCTGTAGGTTCTGGAAATTAGGCCTTTGTCTGTGTTGTAGCTGGTGAAAATCATCTTCCAATTTGAAGGGGGTCTATTGACTGTGAGAATGGTGTTTTTGTCTGTACAGAAGCTTTTGAGCCTGATCAGGTCCCATTGGTTTAGTGACTGTTGCACTTCCTGGGCTACTGGAGATTTGCTCAGGAAATTACTCCCTACTCCTATCTCATGTAGGGTTCCTCCTACTTTTTCTTCCAGGGTGTTCAGGGTTACAGTCTTGATATTGAGGTCTTTGATCCATTTGGAGTTGATCTGTGTGCATGGTGAAAGGAGTGGGTCTATTTTCATTTTTTTTTACACGTGTTTATCCAATTTGTCCAGCACCATTTGTTGAAGATGCTATCTTTGGCCCAGCATACATTGTTGGCACCCTTAATGAAGACTAAGAAGCTGAAGTTACTTGCATTAAAGGCTGGGTCTTTGAGTCTATTCCACTGGTCAGACTATCTTTTTTTCTGCCAATGCCATGCTGTTTTAGTTACTATGGTTTTGTAGTATGTTTTAAAGTCAGGTATGGTGATACCTCCTGCATAATTTTTTTTTGCTCAGAATAGTACCCTTCCAATAAATTTTGAGATTATTTTTTCAATGTCTGTGAAGAAGGAGTTTGGGATTTTTATTGGCATTGCATTTAATCTGTAGATTGCTTTTGGCAGGATTGCCACTTTTACTGTGTTGATTCTCCCTATCCAAGAGCGTGGAATGTCTTTCCATCTCATCACATCCTCCTCTATTTCCCTCTTGAGTGTTTCAATATTTTCCTTATATGAGTCTTTCACTACCTTGGTTAGTGATATTCACAGGTATTTGATTTTATTTGAGGATATCGAGAACGGGACAGTTTCTCTGATGTCTTTTTCTGAAAGTTTGTCTTCTGTATATAGAAAGGCTACTGATTTTTGTGTGTTAATTTTATATCCTGCCACTCTGTTGAAGGCATTGATCACCTTCAGGAGTTTACTAATACTGTTCTTTGGGGCTGATATATATAAGATCATGTCATCTGCAAAGAGGGATAGTTTGACTTCTTCCTTTCTGATTTGTATTCCTTTTATGCTATTCTCCTGTCTTATTGCTAGGGATAGAACATCAAGCACTATGTTAAATACCAGTGGTGAGAGTGGACATCCCTGTCTTGTTCCTGAGTTGAGGGGGAACTCCTTGAGTCGTTCCCCATTAAGAATGATTTGTGCTTTAGTAGAACTGAATATTGACTTTATCATGTTGAGGTATAGGCCATCTATACCTATTCTTTCCAGGGTTTTGCACATGAAGTGGTGTTGAATTTTATCAAAAAAAATTCTCAGCATCAATTGAGATGACTATGTGATTTTACGGTTGAGTTTGTTAATGTGGTGAATTTATTTATCGATTTGCATATGTTGAACCATCCCTGCATCCCTGGGATGAAGCTAACTTGGTCAGGTTGAATTATAGACTTGATGTGGTTTTGTATTCGGCTTGCTAGGACTTCCTTTAGGATTTTTGCATCCAAGTTCATCAGGCATATGGGTCTGTAGTTTCCTTTTTTTGTTACATCCTTGCCTGGTTTGGGAATTAGGGTAATGGTAGCTTCATAGAAGGAGTTTGGGAGCCTACCCTCTTTTTCTATGTCCCTGACAAGCTTCAAAAAGGTACGTTTCAGTTCTATGATGAAGGTGTGGTAGCATTCGGCTGAGAAACCATCTGGACCTGGGCTTTTCTGTTTGGGGAGGTTCTTGATTACCGAATCAATCTCTGTGATTGTTACTGTGATTGTTTAGGATCTTTATCTGCTCTGGTCTCAGCTTGGGAAGTTGGTAGGTGTCCAGGAATTTATCCATTTCTTCCAGGTTCTCTAATTTTGCGGATGAGAGGTTTTGGAAGTATGACCTGATGATACTTCCAATCTCTTCAGGATCTGTTGTGATCTCACCCTTGTTATTTTTTATTTTGTTAATTTGGGCCTTCTCAGTTTTTCATTTGATTAAGTTTGCCACAGTTTTGTGGATCTTATTGACTGTTTCAAAGAGCCAACTCTTTGATTTGTCAATTGCTTTCTTTGTTTCCAAGTCATTAATCTCAGCCCTGATCTTAATTATTTTCTTGTGTCTCGAGCTCCTAGGGTTGGATTTTTCCATCTGTTCTAATGACCTTAGGTATGAGGATAGTTGGTTGATTTGAGACCACTCTCTTTGTTTTGAAGGCATTTAGTGCAATGAATTTCCCCCTTAGAACTGCCTTCATTGTGTCCCACAATTTCTAGAAGGATGTGTCCTCATTATCATTTGTTTCTAGGAAGTTCTGGTTATCTTGTCTGATTTCTTGTTTTACCTATTCATTGTTCAGGAGCGAGTTGTTCAGTCGCCAATATCTATTGAAATTTTTGGATCCTCTCCCATTGTTAATTTCTAGCTTTAATGCGTTGTGGTCTGATATGATGCAGGGGATTACACTGATCTTTCTGAATTTGCTGAGGGATGTTTTGTGGCCCAGTATATGGTCAATTTTAGAAAAAGTTCCATGCGCTGCTGAGAAGAATGTGTAATCTGTGTCCTTGGGTTAGAATGTTCTGTAGATGTCTGTTATCCCTCGTGTGTCTATGGTGCCATTTAGCAGCTTGATTTCTCTGCTTGTCTGTTGTTCGTATGATCTGTCTAGGGATGACAGTGGAGTGTTAAAGTCTCCTATTATGATGGTGTTGGCTTCTGTTTCTGCTTTGCTTTTGAGTAATTTATGCTTAATGAACTGAGGGGCTCTTGCATTTGGTGCATATATATTTAGTATAGTGATGTCTTCTTGCTGTATTGTTCCCTTTATGAGTAGGAAGTGGCCATCATCGTCTTTTTTTATTGGTGTTGGCTTAAAGTCTATTTTGTCAGATATTAGAGTAGCCACACCTGCTTTTTTATTTTTCCCACATGCCTGGAAAATTTTTTTCCACCCTTTTATTCTCAGTAGGTTACTGTCTTTAGCAATAAGGTGTGTTTCTTGAAGGCAACAGATGGAAGAGTCCATTTTCCTGATCCAACCTGCTATCTTGTTTCTTTTTATAGAAGAGTTGAGTCCATTTACATTCAAAGTTATAACTGTGAGGTTTGCCATGTTGTAGAGAATATTGAGGTTGGTATCTGAGCTGTTGCTGCTTTCTGTTTTGTGTTACCTTGCTTGTTCCCTATTCCTTTCCTGGGGTTGGTTGGTTGGTTTTGTCTGCAAGGATATCTCATGAAGTATCTTTTGCAGGTTTGGCTTTGTGCTCAAGTAATTGTAAAGCTGATTAGTCTCGTGGAATACTTTAATTCCTCCATCAATTATGATGGATAACTTTGCTGGGTAGAGTAGTCTAGGTTGGAATCCATTCTTCTTTTGGCCTACAATCGCTTTGTTCCAAGCTCTCCTGGCTTTTAAAGTTTCTATGGATAAGTCTGACGTGATTCTGATGGGTTTTCCTTTATTCGTGAGTTTCCTTTCTCCCGTTGCTCTAAGGACTCTTTCTTTATCCTCAATGTTTGGCATTGTAACTAAGGTATGTCTTGGGGTGTTCCTCCTTTGATCCAATTTGTTTGGGGTCCTCTGTATCTCTTTTAGTTTTACAGGACTATCTCTTGCCAAGTATGGAAAGTGTTCTTGAATAATTCTGTTGAAAATATTTTCTATGCCCTTCGTTTGGTTTTCTTCTCCTTCCAGGATCCCCATGATCCTGAGATTAGGCCTTTTTATGGTATCCCACATTTCCCTTGAGTCTTGTTCACTTGCTCTTTTGAATTTTGTCAGGGTTCTGATTTCCCTCGAATTCTCCTTGTTCTGTTTTCCATGTACGAAGTTTGTTTTCCCAGTGATTGATCCTGTTAGTAAGAGATTCTAGTGATGTTTTTATTATTTCAATATTGTTTTTCTTTTCTGCAACTTCTTTTTGTTTTGCTTCTATCATCCTGTTGAGATGTGATTTCATTTCCATGTTTGATTTAATTACTTCTTCCTGACAGTCATTCTTATATTTGCAGATGTCTTCGGTTAATTTGGAAAGCTGATTTTTGATACCTTCAGTTTGCTGGCTTGTCTTTAGTTCTAATATGTCTCTTCTGACATCAATTCGGTTCTCTAATATATTAAGCCTGGTGGCAAAGCTAATGATCTGACTTTTACCCTTTCAATATGTTGGTCCATCTTTTCTTGCATGACTAACATTAAGTTCTCCTTAGGATCTGTGCCATTATGATCGGGGTTTAGTGTCATGTCATCCTGGTCCTGCTTCTGTTCTCTCTTTAGTGGCATTGTTGTCATTTGGTGCTGTTTCCTCAGCTGATGTAGTATTCTTGCGTTGAGGTCTGTCCATTTTGTTTCCACTTGAGATGGTTGGAGGAATGCCTTTGAGATATCTGCTGGGGTCGGTGGGTGTGGGGGAGCGGTGCTGTAGGGGTTGTCGGGTGTGGGGGATGGCAGATGGCAGTGTGCAGTGTTGTGGGTTCAGTTGTTGGACTGTGGGGGTTGGTGGTTGTGGGGAGGGTTAGCGGACCCTCGGATGTTGTGTTTACAGGGGTGGGGCCCCGAGTTGAGCAGGCGAGGGAAACAGGCCCACAGTGGTCTGCGGGCCCAGGGGATGGTGTCGGCAGCGGGAGGCGCAGATGGGAGGATGAGGCCACTGAGATCCCTGGAACTAGTGTTGCTGGGTTCTCTGGGAGCAGATAGAGGGGCTGATGGGTTCCTCAGGAGAAGAAAAGGAGCAGGGTAGATGCATTGGAGGCTGGAGGTCTGGGGGAGGGGCTACATAAGAGCCCCTGGACCAGGTTGGCAGGCGGCAGAGAAAGAAAAGAAAAAAAAATAAAATAAAAAATAAACAAGGAAATAGAGAAGCAAGGTTTTGTGGGAGCGGGGCAGGCGCGCTGGAGGCCGGAGGCCGGGGGGGGGTCTACGTAGGATATCCCTGTCGAACTGGTGAAAGAGAAAGAAAAGAACAACAAAAGAATAAAAAACCCAAAATAGACAAGGGAACAGAGTAGTGAGGGGGTCGGGGCAGATGCACTGGAGGCTAGAAACCAGAGGGAGGGGCTACTTAGGAGCCCTCTGTTTAACTGGTGAAAGGGAAAGAAAAGAAAAAAAAAGAATAAAAATACCAAAATAGACAAGGGAACAGAGTAGCAAGAGGGGACAGGCAGACACGCTGGAGGCTAGAAGCCTGGGGGAGGGCCTACATACATTCGGCTGATGGAAAAAAATATTAATATAAGAAAGAATATTAAATAAAAACCCAAAAAACAAAAAGTTGAAAAGGAAATACAGGCAAGTACCCAGGAGGGGCAGGATAGAGGGCGGGAGGGTCGGGGGGGGGGAACCCTAGGGAAGCCGGCTGAGGCCAAATGAAAGCCTCAGGTGGCTGGTGGGCTGAAGCTGCTCAGGCACGGCCTGCTGGCTCCAGAGGACTCACTGCCTCCTGTGAGCGCTGGTCTACCCTGGCGGCTTCTAGTCGTGAGGATCCTGTGCTGGGAGGTGTCTGGAGCTCAGCGCGTGGCCACAGCTTGTGTCCATGACCTGGATCCCCGCTGAAAACCCTGGCCCTTGTTTCCCGAGGTGCATGGCATGTCTGCTAGTCAGCCATCTTGTCTCTATAGTTGTATTACATTTATTGATTTGTGTATGCTGAACCATCCCTGAGTCTCTGTTATAAAACCCACTTGATCAGGGTGAATGATCTTTTTGATGTGTTCCTCTATATTTTTCACCAGTATTTTGTATCTTTTCCAATTAATGTTGGTTTGAAATCTATCCTATCAGATAGAATAGCAACACCTGCTTGTTTCCTAGGTACAACCTACCATGTCTGGCCTAAAAACTTAATATTGAAGATAGAATTTCAGAGGGATATAAAAAGGATACCATGATAGGATATCAAATTTTATTTTTAATGTATTTTTAGAAGTAGATTTAAATGATGAAATATCCCCAACAAAATCACAAGATAGATGGGCATGGTGGCTCATACCTTTAATTCTAGCACTCAGGAGGAATTAATGTGGGTTCACTTCCAGCCTGGGCTACAGAGTGAGTATGAGGTCAACCTCAGCTAGAGTGAGACCCTGCCTCAAAAAAACAAAACAACAATTCATGACATGTTAATAAATGGCTTCTAAATAAAGTGTAATAGTTATTTATTTGGTTTGTGTATAATATGTGTGTTTACATGTTTGTGTATATGCAGCTTGCACAGGTGGAGGTCAGAGGATACCTTCTGGGCCAGTCCTCACCTTCCGCCTTGTTTGAGACAGGGTCTGGTGTTGCTCACTGTGCTGTTTGCCAGGCTAGCTTCCAGGAAATTCTCTTGTCTCCGCCTCTCTTCTCACCATAGATGCACTGGAATTACAGACGCCAGTCACAGCTTCCTGCTTTTGCATGGGGCCTGGGAATCTACACTCAGGTACTCAGAGATGCGTGACATGCACTTTACACACTGAGCCATATCCCCAGTCGTAAACACATTTTTCCTTTTTTTTTTTTTTTTTGTTTTGGAGCTAGGGTCTTACTCTGTAGTGCAGGCTAATCTATAAGTCAGAAGTCACTATGTAGTTCAAGCTGGCCTTGAACTTACAGTGATCCTCCTACCTCAGCCTCCTGAGTCAGAATTATAGACATGAGCCACTATGCTTGGCTTTATTGGACTTTTAATCAAAATGTGTCCGTCTTTGAAAAATAATCTGTTTTTGTTTGTTTTGTTTTTATGAGACAAGGTCTTAACTCTGTAGCCCAGGCTGACCTGGAACTCATGAGTATTAGTTACTCTGGCCTCTGCTTTCTATGGGATAACAGACATGAGCCACCACACCTGGCTGAAAAATAATGTTTCAAGTAAGGTTTTAATTTTGACATTGCTTTTTTATCCTAGGTGAAGTGTTTGTTTTAAATGATGGGGGAGAAGTTGACTTAGACCTTGGGAATTATGAAAGATTCTTGGACATCAATCTTTATAAGGACAACAACATTACCACTGGGAAGATATATCAGCACGTGATCAATAAGGAGAGACGAGGCGATTACCTGGGGAAAACTGTTCAAGGTATTTTACTCCACAACTTTAACAGAGCCCAGTCTCCTGAGCACCAGTCAGGGGAAACTATGTACTTAACAGAGGTGAATAGGTTGTGGGCCCTGAAATCTTGGCTTTCTTTTCCTTTTCACTTTTCTCGTAATGTAAGGCTTGCCATCCCTCCATGTTTTTCAGCCTCAGTATATTTGTATCAGTGGGTTTTGTGTGTGTGTGTGTGTGTGTGTGTGTGTGTGTGTGTTTTAACAAAATGAAAGTTTTATTAGAATTAGGAATGTTCTTTCCCTCTGGGCAACCAGAACAGTCCAGTTACATTGAAAATCTAAGAACAGCTATTTCCACAGCACAGGATGATTGCTTTATACACAAAAATTACAGGGTTAAGAGCATGTAATCAATTTACTGATGTGATTGTCTCACCAACCCACCCCATCCCATTCCCCAAGTGCTCTATAATGGGATTTGTAGTTAAATGATTTGGTATATTAAGTCCTTTTCTCTTATACTAAATTTCAGCTCTTAATCACAGCTGGACCACATAGTACAGGGCAGATTCAACCATTTCAAATCAAGTCAGTCTTGGATCTGTTATACATGTGTATATGTATACACATGTATTTAATAAATTCATTTAAACACACATAAATCATACACTCTGGGTTGCAGCACATTACACAGTCCTGAGTCTGGTGATATGCACTATTCCATTTTGCCACTATGGTATGTGTCTTGAGGTTTGGATCAAAATTTTACTGTAAGGTGGAGGAGCTGAACCTGGGAGGTGTGCGGGCTGGTGGCGGTGAGTGGCTTCTGCGGATATGGCTCCCAGCATGCTGGCTACGGATCCCGAGTATCCTAAAGGCATCCGGGCCATGTTGCTGGGGCCGGGAAACTGGTGAGTGATTAAATAGTAGTAGAGCTCATTGAGAAGAACTTGGAGACCCCTTCCTGCAAAAATGGCTTTCTTCTAGATGGTTTCCCTCGGACTCTAAGGCAGTCTGAAATGCTTGATGACCTCATGCAGAAGAGGAAAGAGAAGCTTGATTCTGTGATTGAGTTCCACATCTCAGACTCCCTGCTGATTTGGAGAATCACTGGAAGGCTGATTCACCCCAAGAGTGGCCGGTCCTACCACGAGGAGTTCAACCCTCCAAAAGAGCCCATGAAAGATGACATCACTGGGGAACCCCTAATCCGTAGATCAGATGATAATGAGAAGGCCTTAAAGATCTGCCTGGAGGCCTACCACACTCAGACCACCCCACTCGTGGAGTACTACAGGAAACAGGGGATCCACTCTGACATCGATGTATCCCAGACCCCTGATGTCATGTTTGCGAGCATCCTAGCAGCCTTCTCCAAAGCCACATCCTAGTAACGGAAGGCCAGGCGAGACTGTACCACTGCTCATCTCCCCAGGGCGTGATCCCTGCTCTTAGGTGCCTGGCAGAGGGAAAGGGTGGTCAGGGGAAGAAGAATTGAGAAGGGAGGGTGGTGAGGGGCTCGGCAGCAGTATTTGGAAGAGCAGCAGTGTTGTTTTTTCTTTTTTTTTCTTTTTCTTTTTTTTTAATTTATTGTCAATAATGAGTTACAACATTTAGTGGGCAAACAATGAGTTGTTATCCCCAATTCCCCACTGCCCTTCCCTCCCCCCTCCAGAGCAGCAGTGTTGTTGTAGTGAGTGGGATTTTGTACACATAGGTGGGAGTTTTCAAAGTATCAGCAAAAGAGAAGATTAATTTTTTAAAACTGTGATTGGAAGATATGGGTACAAATAGGAAGATACAGTATTATTTCTAAGCAATCAGGCTTTCATTTACTCTGGATTGGTGGCAGTATTTTAAAGCCAATGCTCTTAAGACCTCAGCTTTTATCTTAACCTCATGGAGTACCAAGCCAAGAATGTAGAAGTCTGCTGTGGTCCCAACTATCCTACGGCTTGGAACGAGCATTTGACCTACGGTTCCCCATACCACATGATTAAAAAATCATCTTCACATCTGAAAGAGATCAGCGTGTAATCATATGGATGGTGGCTCAGCAAATCATGACAATGGCAGTCCAGGGAGCCAAGGGAGGCAAGTCTTACTCCCTGGCTGGGACTTGCAACTGATTGACCAATCTACCTGCGTTGATGGCAAAGCCTTCAGCAGCCGTCCAACACACACCAAAGTCCTACCTAGCCTTGCCTTCTGTCATCCATGGTGTGTGAAGGGACCCTTTTAAGTAAATGAACAAGGGCTGGGGTGTGGTTCAGTGGCACATGCTTGCCTAGCATTGCAAGACCATGGGTTCATTCCCCAGCACTGAAGGAAAAAAAATTAAAAATAAATGATTAAGTGTCCTAAGATCTGTCATCCAAAGATTGTCCTTCCCATCCTCAAACTCATGACTGGGATTACTCAACAGCACTGTGATGTATCATTTTCAATGAGGTGCCTTTTTTAACTAACCAAATGCTGCCTTGTTTGGCCCCTAAGTCAATAAAGTATGTTTAAAAATGGTGAAAAAAATTTACTCTAAGGCCAGTCATGGTGGCACTTGCCTTTAATCCCAGCACTTGGGAGGCAGAGGGAGGAGGATTGCTGTGAGTTTGAGGCCAGCCGGAGACTACAGAGTAGATTCCAGGTCAGCCTGGGCTAGAGTGAGACCCTACCTCGAAAAACAAACAAACAAAAAGAGTTGTTGTAAATCATTGAATGTCCTTCTGCTACTTAATGAATCTTTCAAGTGAAGCATGCACGTTCAAGACAATGTAACTGACCTCAACATGACAGGGAGATCCTGGAGCTTACTTGAAATAGAGCCCTCTGATAGAACTTGGTAGGTGAACTAGGGAAACTGTCATACAATATGGCTTGCCTAACTCAGCTAGGGGCACTGAAACTACTAACAAATGCAATTCTGTCAATTATGCAGACAGCTATAAAAACTTGGAAGTAGCAGGAGGGCTAATTTACCTTAACCTATATAAGTTAGGGAGTGTACCCACTTTTTGTTTTTTTCGAGGTAGGGTCTTATTCTAACCCTGTAGACCTAACTGACCTGGAATTCACTATGTAGTCTCAGGCTGGTCTTGAACTCATGGAGATCCTACTACTTCTGCCTCCTGAGTGCTGGGATTAAAGGTGTGCCCACCAAGCCTGGTTATTTTAGTTATTTATTAGAGAGAGAGAGAGAGAGAGAGAGAGAGAGAGAGAGAGAGAGAGAGGCAGGCAGATAAAGAGAATGGGCACACCAGGGCCTCTAGCCACAGCTAACAAATTCCAGATGCATGTGCCACCTTGTGCATTTGGCTTTATGTGGGTACTGGGAATCAAACCTTAGTCCTTAGGCTTTGCAGGCAAGTACCTTAACCACTGAAAAATCTTTCCAGCCCTGATTTTTCTTTTTAAACTATGTTGTTTTTGCCTTAGTTCTCTCTCTCAGCTTTGACTTAGAAAAATCATGGGGAAGCATTTTTTTTTTAAATTTAATATTTATTGTCCATAATGAGTTACATTATTTAGTGCGCAAACCATGCGTTGTTATCCTGACTTCCCCAATCCCCCCCCCCCCATCCCTGATCAGTTGTATATCCTCCTTCGTGGGCTGTCTGTATTAGTCCTTGTGGCAAGGGATCCTG
>PVHP010051453.1:0-11448 GCA_004024765.1 Zapus hudsonius | reverse complement strand
CAGCCAGGCAAGATGTGTCCACCAGTACAATAGTGGCCTGTCTGTCATGGGGGAAACCAGTTGCTTTCTGATTGGATTTGAGGCCCACTTCACAGTAGGGAATTCATGCCTGATAGTAAAAACTTCGTCAAAAGCCCATGTCTGGGGAGGTCACAAGCCCTAGGGAGGGCGTGACTACTGTGGTTGGGCAAAATGGATGCTTTTTGCTCACCAAACTGCCCTCTAAGTATTTATGTTTATGCCATGTATCACTGCTGCTCTCACTTTCAGTTCCAGAAGCTTCTTTTTTTTCAGATGGCCGTGACTACTGAGGACTCAAAACTCATCGCAGTGCTCAGAAGTGAGAGTGGAGTGTACAGCACGGAGACATCTCTGTCACACTCTTCAAGGTTCGGGGGACCTTTTGGGAGGAGGTGATGGAAAGAATGTAAGAGCCAAAGGAAGGGGAGGCGTGCTCACTGTGCCGTCATCCAGATACAAAGTGGCCTTGATATTCGTGACCTCACAGTGCCTGACATTATTTACACAAGACTGTTTAACAGGAGGGAAAGATGATGACGTCAGATAGGAGAGAGACTAGTTGGGAAGATATAGGGATTCAGTGGAGGGGGATTTGGGCGGGGGAAAGGGGGAGCGGTGGGAGGGGATTATGACCTTGCTCTGTTATTTACATTTATAGAAGTTGCCAATAGAAAGTAAAAAAAATTCTCAGAGCCCAAGGATGAGGAGGAGAGCTTTGGGAAACTGTCTTCCAGACAGAGTGACAGGTGCCTTCATGACCTCACAGTGACTGTCGTTACCTGCACTGGACCATCAACGTGTCATGGAGGATGGAGAGAGTGATGAAAGGACATCCAGATAGAAGAGGGACCAGCTGGAGAGAAGAAGGGGTACAGTTGAGGCAGCGGGAAGGGGGGACGAAGGAAGGTGTTGGGAGATTCTGATCAGAGTACGTTGTGTACATGGATGGAGGTTGTCAATAAAGTTTTAAAATTAAAAAAGGCATCAAAGCATGGCTATTTGTTTTCTTATTGAATTGCTTGAGTTTCTGACATATTTTGTATGTTAATCTCATATCAGATTATGGTTTACAATTTTTTTCCTCTTCTGTGGGTGGTCTGCTCACTCCAATTTCCTCTGCCTTGTAGAAGGTAGACCAATGTAACACACACACACACACACACACACACACACACACACACACACACACACACGCCTAGAGCAATGAGCAGTGAGTGTCATGGAGATTTTCTTCTATTAAACTTCTAATACACTGTGAGCTACTTCATCTGTGTGTGTGTGTGTGTGTGTGTGTGTGTGTGTGTGTGTAAGGGGGGCGGATACAGACCCATTTTTACCCTGTCTTCCAGACAAAGTGACAGGTACCTTCATGACCTCACAGTGGCTGTGGCTACCTGTACAACACTGGACCATAACGTGTCATGGAGGAGGACACACATTTCCCCAACACCCTTCAGTAAAGATCCCATCCTGCCTGCTCAATGTTTATAATTTAACAGTGAGTTCATCAATCTTAGAAATAATAATAGAAATATGAATAGATTTGCTTTAGAGAATGCCTTCCTCAGACATGGTGTGTCCCTTATTATGTTACAGGGGTTCCAGCGGCCTGGACGCTACCCCCACATCTGTCCTTTACCAACTGCGTGACCTTCAGTGTATACTCATCGCTCTGACCCCCGGTTTCCAGGTCTCTAAAAGGAGGCTTGAGTTGTCCCATGAGGAGGTGGCTGGTGAGCTGGGTGTCCCTCCTGTGCCGACGCCCGTGGCTTTGCACCAAGGAAGGTTCTCAGATGGAATGAGATGACAGGCCCTTGGACTTCTGATCTTGGGGGGTGGGTTCCAGGCCCGCCTGTCCCAGAAGTGGACACCAGAGGGCGCCTGGCACCATGGTCCGGTGTGCCCCACGACTGGCTGAGACCTGATTTTTAATGACAGAAAGACCAGCTCCTAGAAGTCAGTTTTGAGCCGAAATCTTAAGAAAGAAGGAAAAAAAAAAAAGCTAGCTGCACAGACCTCTTTGGGTTATTTTCAAATCTCACGTGTTAAGTAATGATGACCTTAGTGAGACTGTCTCAAGTTAAAGAGTCTCATGAAGTCCCCGAGGCTGACTTGAACTTGGGATCCTCCCCTGTGCTGCCACACCTGACCTGGAGTCACCTTTCTTTCTTTTAAATTTATTTATTTAAGAATATTTATTTATTGGGCTGGAGAGATGGCTCAGCGGATAAGGCACTTGCCTCTGGTGCCTAAGGCCCTGGGTTCAATTCCCCAGGACCCACATAAGCCAGACCTACAAGGTGGTGGCCCTGGTGTATTTCTCTCTCTCTCTCTCTCTCTCTCTCTCTCTCTCTCTCTCTCTCTCTCTCCTTGAAAATGAATAAATAAAAAAATAAAATGAAAAAATTTATTTATTTGCAAGGAGAGAGAGAGAGAGAGAGAGAGAGAGAGAGAGAGAGAGAGAGAGAGAGAGAGAGAGAGAGAGAGAATGGGCACACCAGGGCCTCTTGCCACTATGAACAAATTTCAGATGAATGTGTACCTTTGTGCATCAGGAGAAATTGAACCCAGGCCATTAGGCTTTGCAGGCAAGCGCCTTAACTGCTGAGTCATCTCTCCAGCCCTTATTTATTTTTTAATAAGTAGAAACTTTGTATGCGCAATGCATGTGTTGGTATCACCATTTCCCCCTCCCTGTCCCCATTCCCTGCCCTCAGTGGGATGGACGGAGTGTGGGAGCCTCCTTTCACACAGCTCGGTCCATGCAATCATGGTGGCCTGCCTTGGCTGGCTTTTCTTTCCTTTCCCAGGCTAGCCCAGATCGCAGATGGGGGCATTTTTCCAGAAAGCAATCATTACTTTGCAACCCCACAGTGCTCCCTCTGAAGACTGGCCTGCAACACCAGACTTGCCTGTTTCTCTGCCTGCAGACATCTATCGACCAAGTAATGGGAACTCTTTTCAAAGGAGCAATTGATTTGCACCAGGGTTTTACCACTAAAGCCAAAAATGTGGCAGGGTATGTCCTTCTGACTCCTTCTGCGAGGTGTCGGAGGGGTGTGCTGCCTGAGTCACCCCAGGGCTCTGCAGTCCTTCTAGACCGAGTCCTTTGAGACCGAACACATTCCAAGGCTCTCATCCCCAGCAGCTTCCTTTCAGCTCAGTGTTCAGAGAGAGAGAGAGGGAGAGAGAGACAGACAGACAGACAGAGAGACAGAGAGAGAGAGAGAAAGAGAGAGAGAAAAAGAGAAGAGATCTCTTTTTCCCAAAGATGCTGGGAGGAGAAGAAATCCCCTGATGGTAGCATGTTTAATTCAAGAGAAGAAAAACTTATTTCACTTTTCAAATTGCGTGTGTGTGTAGATTTGTGTGTGTGTGTGTGTGTGTGTGTGTGTGTGTGTGTGTGTGTGCCCATGCACTCATGAACACATTTCCCCGAGAGGACCTCTCCCTCAAGAGAGAGCTGCTGTCAGTCAGCGGCTGGTGCTCCTCTGGTCTCCTCCCTGGTGGCCATGGGTGGCCATGTCCAGTATGGGCTCTGGGGAGTTGACGTCTAGGGTTTCTGGCCCGAGAGGTCCTCATGTTTAAGTGGCAGGTGATAATGGCTCAGACATCTCCCCATCCTGTTATCTTTCACTTTTATCTATTATTTTATTCATTTATTTTTTTGAGGTAGGGTCTCGCTCTAGCCTAGGATCTAACCCCAGATCCACATGACTCAGTGTATTCTCCACCTTGTCCTCTGTTATTATTTCCCTGGGGCGACATGAGCACGTGTCTATTCATTGTAGGTAGGGCACAACCAACAGGCCAAAGCATGATTACACCACTACTGGTTTGCTGACCAGTGATTTTAATGGGGTTTCTTGCAAAGCAGGGTGAGGGGGTGCTTACAGAGCAGATGAGGGTGCTTACAGAGCAGGAGAGGGGTGCTTACAGAGCAGGGTGAGGGGTGCTTGCAGAGCAGGTGAGGGTGCTTACAGCTCATCAGGTGAGGGGGTGCTTACAGAGCAGGTGAGGCGGTGCTTACAGAGCAGGGTGAGGGGGTGCTTACAGAGCAGGTGAGGGTGCTTACAGAGCTGGGTGAGAGGGTGCTTACAGAGCAGGTGAGAGGGTGCTTACAGAGCAGGTGAGGGGTGCTTACAGAGCAGGTGAGGGATACTTAAAGAGGTGTAGATGACTGGAAGGCAGCTGCATCATCACAAAGTCCCAGCATCCTGGACGGTGACCTCCCTGGAGCTTCATCGCCGTCTAGTGAACCTTCTCGTCTAGTGAACCTTCTACTTCCTCTAGAGTCTACTTTCCTCAGTGTCACGTGCACCAAGGAGAGGGCAGGAGGGGACAACCTTTGGAATTCAAGGTGAGGTCTGTGACGCTCCTGGGTCAAAGCAGTTTCTATTATACATGACAGCATGTCATGCCTGGTAGGAAAAGGCCAAGCAATAGTTTGCATTTATTTAATTTTATTAAATCAAGGAGGTCAAACTCAAGGTGATTTTGCCACTAGGCTGCAGCCTCAGTCTATCTTTATTCTTCTTATTTTGAGACAGGGTCTCACCTAGTTGCCTAGGCTGTCTTAAATCTCATTCCATAGCCCAGGCTACCCTGGAACTTGTCATCCTCCTGCCTCAGGTTTCTGAGTGGCTAGGACTACAGGCTGTGCCACCAAGTTTGGCTTGTGAGTCTATTCATGTCCTTAAAGATGGCTCTGGGGATCCCCAAGTATCATCAGTTCCTCTACTCACAGTTACTCCCTTCACTTTGGGAAGGCTAGAGAGATGTGGGAACCAGGATAATACAGTACGTCCTCTAGCCTGAAAGTAAGGATGACAGGAGTGACTGAAGTGTGTGTGCTCACTGCGACTGCAGCATCTGGCCTTACAGTGTGGGGGTGCCCAAGCAGCTGGGAGATGTCAGGGTGGTTTGACAGGCAGTGGAGGAGGGGAGAAAAGGGGTGGTGGGCTTTTGCACACTCTCAGATGTGACAGCACAGAACCAGCTCATTGTGGAGATTTCTGCCTTCTGGTCAGACTGTCTCACAGGAAGAAGCAGTCACTGAGTAATGCGGGCAAAGGCCACAGAGCCCAGAGAGCAGCCGAGTCAGAGGGACCCCTCGGTGGGTGGGGGTGCCCGGTTAGTTCCCAGGCTTCAGTGCAGACCACCTGATCAAAGGCGCTGCTGCACCTTGGTCCCTTTATTCTTCCTGGAATGAGTTTCCATGGCTTCTGCCTTTGAGGGAATTTATCCATCTTATCTAAGCTACAGAATCTTGTCATAAATCCGTTCAGAATATTCTCCCATTGTCTGTTAATGGCTCCTGAACCTGAATGATCATCTCTTCTCATCTGAGCTATTGGTAATTTGGGTCTGACCCCATCATTCCCCGATCAACCTTGCTGGAGACATCAGCTCTGTGGACCTTTTCCAAGATCCAACTTTTGGTTTCATTGCTTTTTCTCTCTCGTCTGCTCTTCATGCCATTTATTTCTACTCATATTTGTAGCATCTCTTTCTCCTATTTACTTGAATTTAGGTTAGGGATCTGTGTTGGGAATAGCCACCTCCTTGCTCTAAAGAAAACAGTCTCAGAATCCAGGTGCTCCTAGGGGTCGGATGTGTGAGGAACGGGCTTTCCGACATGAACACTTGAACCTCCATGTGAGTCTCACTTGTTTACTTGACAGAAAGAAAGATCTAGACTGTAAGATGTTTTATAAGCTAGCGAGAGAGTCTATTCGGTTTTTATAATGCTCACTGTACTCACAAGAGATGGATCTGTCAAAGTTACTGAGTTAATTATAACGAGGTTGGCAAGTAAATTCAATTTTCTAGGGCAAACATTTTTCATAACTCTCAGAGAACAGACATGACCTTCTGCAACAAATACTCTACCACGTACCATTTCTAGCAGCAAACACCCAAGGCACCCTGGAGCCAACGCAGATGGAAGATTGTAGGCCGGTAATGAGGACAAATTCTCTGAGGACGGAGGCTGTATGCCATGGGGTCTGCAGTCGTATTCAGCAGACTCAAAGCCTGTCAGATTCAATCGTAAAGAGAACTCCATCCTCTCTGGCAGAGAGTGCCTTTCGTTCTGTCATAGTTCGCATTGCTGCATCGGGAATGGGCCCGTTTGCATTCGAACAAGGAGTTTACCCTTTCATGCTGTTCCCAGCACACAACCCATAACCCAAACTCAAGTAAGCAGGAAAAAAGGGATGCTCCAAATATGAGTAGAAATAAATGACATGAACAGCAGCAGGCGAGAGAGAAAAAGCAATGAAGCCAAAAGTTGGATCTTGGAAAAGGTCCACAGAGCTGATGTCTCCAGCAAGGTTGATCGGGGAATGATGGGGTCAGACCCAAATTACCAATAGCTCAGATGAGAAGAGATGATCATTCAGGTTCAGGAGCCATTAACAGACAATGGGAGAATATTCTGAACGGATTTATGACAAGATTCTGTAGCTTAGATAAGATGGATAAATTCCCTCAAAGACAGAAACTGTGGAAACTCATTCCAGGACCCATCTGATTATTAAACAACTGAATTTGTAGTGAAAACCTTCACACAGGGCTGGGGTGTATAGAGCTCTGTGGTGGAGGGATTGGCCAGCATGTTGGGGGGAAGGGGCTGGGTTCCATTCCCAGAACTGCAAACTGTAATCCAGCCATCACAGAGATGTGTGTGATGTCAGAGGACAGCCCTGAGCGTCAGTCCTGGCCGTCCCCCTCGTGTGAGGCACAGCCTCTTGTTCACTGCTGGGAACAAGAGATAGTGTGGAGAGGGAGATGGCTCAGTGGACAGAGCCCTTGCCGGGTAAGCATGACACCCTGAGCTTGGATCCCCAGGACTGCTACGAAGCCAGGTGCAGAGCAAGCTTCTCTAAAACCAGCCCTCCTACAAGGAGATGAGAGGTGGGGACAGGAGAATCCTGCAGGCTTCTTGTTGGGCCAACCCATTGTTCCCAGCAGTGAACAAGAGGCTGTGTACATGTACACACAAAGATAACAAAAAAGAAAGTATACTTTAATTTGGCAAATTAAATCAAAAATAAGGGAAGAAATAATGCCGATTCCACACAAGCTCTCAGCAAGCGGACAGGGAGGACACACTTCCAGGGCATTTCTGAAAGTGCAGCTTCAGACAGATGCCTTTTCTAGAAAAGACTTTGCACCAAAGCAAACCCACAGACCAGCAGCATCCATGCCTTTTGGATATGCACATTCCTAATCGATTTTAGGAACTTGAACCTGAAATACCACATGGTTAATTTTGAGTACCAGGTTGCCTGGGTTTAGGATGTCCATCAAGTGTGCCTGTGAGGGTGTTTCAGCGTGAGATTAGCTCTTGCCTTTGAAGAAGGAGCGAAGGTCACCAACGTGGGCACCAGGGTCTGAAGAGAATGAAAACCCAAGGAAGGGTGTGGGCGCCGGGGTTTAAAATACAGGCCAGGGCTGGAGAGATGGCTCAGCGGTTAAGGCACTTGCCTCCAGTGCCTAAGGCTCTGGGTTCAATTCCCCAGAACCCACATGAGCCAGACCCACAAGGTGGTGGCCCTGGTGTGCATTATTTCTCTCTCTCTCTACCTATCTCTCTCATTTAAAATGAATAAATAAAATAAAAAAAGAAGTCTTCTCTCTTCCTTATAAAAAAAAAATCCAGGCCAGCCGTGGGGATGAGCAATTCATTTCCAGGGAAGGCGGCATGCATCAGACACCAGTAGGTGCCGGGTTTCCATTTCTTTTCTCCCATCCTGGACACAGGGAAGATTTTCCCAGGCCCGTAGAGATGAGGGATGCTGGATAGCGATGGGCACAGGAAGAGACAGGGAAAACTGCCGTGTCACTCTCTGTGTCCCCTCCTCTGCTGAAGACATCCCCTAAGACACAGTCACAGGAGGGGCCTCATGACAAACAGTTTGCACCTGTGCTTATCCCCAGGGTCACCTGCACAGACAGTCCCTGGACACATCGTGGGCTTCGAGTAAGCATGAGAGGAACCTCTGAGTGACCATCACGACCCGGTTGTTGTCACCGCGAAATCCAGCTTGACGTTATTGATTTGTCATTGCTGGGGAATTTCTCAGCTGTTAGAAATTATAATTTGAGAAATAATGGGGTCTGTGGAAAAAAATGCTTATTATACAAGACGGAGTTAAAAAAATATGAGGCTACAAAAGTTGCTAGAAGTTGATTTAGATTTATGTAAAAATATACATGCACACATGCCCAAGCGATAGGAATATATATAGCGCTATGCATATTATTGTATTATGATGGAAATTTTGAGTTATTAGAAAGAAACGTAACCTTGTGTGGAAAGGCTGCTCCTGCGTGAGGACGTGGAGCAGGCAGAGGAAGCCGGTCAGTCTCCAGTGAGCCTGCCGGCTTGCAGCTCTCTTTGGAATTAAGATGCCATGAGGGTCTTTGAGGGCTTGAGTGAGGATCTTAGCGAAAACCTAGACTTGTTTTTTTTTTCCCTTTCAATTTTCTAAAAAGATTTTTTATTGAGCTGGATGCTTTTAATCCCAGCACTCAGGAGGCAGAGGTTCAAGGCCACCATGAAATTACATAGTGAATTCCAGGTCAGTCTGGGCTAGAGTGAGACCCTACCTCAAACCCCCCTCCAAATTTTATTTATTTATTTGTGAGGAGAGAGAGAGGGAGAAAGAGATAGAGAAAGAGAGAGAGACACAGAGAGAGAGAGAGAGAGAGAAATGGGTGCACCAGGATCTTTTGTCACTGCCAACAAACTCCAGATGCATGTGTCACTTTATGCATCTGGCTTTTCATAGGTACTGGTGAATTGAAGCCTGGCCGGCAGGCTTTGCCAGCAAGTGCGTTTAACTACGGACCACCTCAAAAAGCCCTAACCCAACCTAGACTCGTAGATGTCTTGATACTGTTCACATGTCCTACAAGGGTTGCTTTTGCTTTCCACCAGTTTTTAATTTTTAGAAATCTATTTGGGTGCATTCGTTTGTGCATGTTCGTGTGTGTGTGTGTGTGTGTGTTGCATGTGTGCCACAAAGCACTTGTGGTGGTCAGAGGACAACAGTCACTCCTCACCTGCCCTCCTTATTTGAGGCAGGGTTTGTTGCTCTGGATTCGGGCTCTGACGTTCTTTGCTGTGCTGGCCATGAGCTTCCAGACATTCTCCTGTCTCCACTTCCCATCAGCATCTGTGTGCTCAGATTACTCAGTTCACCATGGCCTCTGGCTTCTTCTATGGAGTGGTCTAGGGATCAAACTCAGGTACTTGGGCTTGAGTGGTAAGTGCTTTGTCCACTGAGCTATCTCCCCAGCCCCCTCGACCTGCAATCAGCCTGTGGCAAGGGCTCATCCAGGAGCAGTTCTGCTTCCAGGAACTCGTGCCCATTCTGGAGACATTCTTCGCTGTGCTACTGGTGCTGGAAGCCAAGGGTGCTGTGGTGTCCAGGATAGGGTGCAGCAGAAAGCATTCAGCTCACAGGCCGGCAGAGCTGTGCATGGCCAGGCCCCTCACCCAGGAGAGAAGGATATGGGGTTTCTGTCTCACCCTGATCCCTTGTCCAGGGGTAAAGAAGATGGTGTTTCTGTCCCGTTCTGCCTCACAGCTTTCTTAGAGGACTCCAGCAGTCTTGGAAATTAAAGTCCATGAACTTTGAGGAGGTATCTTGGAACTCCACCTGGCCAGTCTCACTCCTGCTCTGGAAGGGGTATGCTGGTTTCCATAGAAGTTCTGACCTCATTCCTTCTGGGATGTTGGGGTTTGCACCTGAGGCAGCATGGGAATGGTGAATTTTGGAGTGCAGAGAGAAGAGCCCAGAAAGGCGGCATGAGGCTGGTGAAACCTGTGGCATGAATGTCACTGCTCCTTAGACCTAGGTCCTTTCACAAGGAGGGCGCTCCTCTGCTTTCACTGCCAACTGTGCTGGGATTGTGGGAGGACTCCTAACCAGAGCCTCACCCGAACTAGCAGTCAGCCCTGTACTTTGTGTATTTCACTGGGGGTGTGGAGATGCACCAGCTAGACAACCCTCCTTTAACGAGGGGCCTGCGGTCCATCATCCTGGCAAGGAGGGACATCGGGGTTTGCTACCGACAGTCACCTCATCACCTCAGCTGTGACCCTTCCTGGGGTGGCCACCTCCAGGGGCTGATGGTCACCACGGGATGACCCAGCAACGTCGCATGCACCCCAGGGCTCCCTGCATTTGTGTTGGACCTATCCCTGCACCATCTGGACCTCAGGTGTTTGTGCCTAACAGGTACCCTCTCTTGAGTTCTGCTCAGTGTGGGACAAAGGCACAGGGAACTGGAGAGGACACCTACAGTGTCCAAGTGCTTCTGGAAGGAGCAGGAATGCCAGACGGACTGGTGACGAGAAGCAGCTAAGGAAGGAAAGCCTCAAAAACGCTTGACTTGCAGCCCGTGAAAACTGCCCAGGGGGTGTGCTGGGCCGGGCTTCCTCCCTGGTGGTTATTCACACCAGGCTGTATATTGTCCTGGGTGTGCTTCTCTTGACAAGATGAAGCACATTCCTGACACATAGAATTTTCCCATAAAGATTTCATTGTCTCATTCCCCTGTGAGGAGTGATAAGTGAACTTGATATTTCTCTGTTCACCCTTCATCAATAAAAAATTTTTCTGGTTGGGTTATTCCTGTTGATTCTTAATGAAGTGGCATTTTATGAGGTGTCATCCCGTCTTAAACTTCAGAAAGAGTCAGGGATAGATGGTGTGCTAAAGTGGAAGCATTAAATGTCAGAGTGAGTATTAATGCCAGCGTGCATACGTAATGCAGGGAAGTAAACACACAGCTTCCAGGGATTTAATACGCCTCGTTCAGAAGAGGATCTATCACACATTAAAGCATAATTACTGGCTGGAAGTGGAAATAGATCACCTGCTAACCCAGATTCATCAGCCTGACTCCAATACATCACCCGCTGGACCAGGTGTGGTGCCCAGGGAAGCTGACACATTGCTGCCTCACACAACACATCGCTCCTGATTTCGAAGCAGACCACTATGGTCACCTCGTGAAAACCATCCCTGTCACAGCTCGTCAGCTGAAAGTGCTCTCTGCCACACAGTGCACTCCATCCACACTCCTGACCTGCACTTGGGACCCACAGGAGGATGGCTGTGGGGTGGGAAGAGGTAGATCCCAGTCTGTCAGTTCGCAAGGGTGGCTGCACAGATCCCTGCAGATGGAGCTCCTGTGACACCGCAGGACTCAGACTCACAGCAGGAGCAACTGCAGAGGCCCAGCTTTCACTGTGTTTAGTACATGAACTCCCTTTGCTCTGCAAACATTGTTTTGGGTGGGGCGTGGAGGGGCTGGAGGTGGCGCTTTCATGTGCTTTTGGTGCAGCTCTTCTGACAGCTGTCATCACCACCACCACCACCACCACCATCACCATCACCACCACCACCA
>PVHP010051452.1:0-11436 GCA_004024765.1 Zapus hudsonius | reverse complement strand
AAAAGGATCAGCTGCATTGAGGCCTGAAGGAAGGACTTGTCAGTGTGCTGAAATGATTATGCAACGTACATTCCTACACATTCCTAATAAACAAGCGATCGGGAGCCTGGATGCTGTGCAACCCCTTTTCCACGATGTGCTCTGGAATGGTGTCGCAATGGTTTTAGGGATCAATGATCTGAGTTCAAAGTGCCTGCAGAAGTGCCTGGCAACCTGGTAGGCAATTGGCTTCTCTGGCTCTGGGAAAGACTGAGAGGCGGTGTGGCTCTCCATGCAGTCCCCTGCCCCGTCTGCAGCAGGAGTGGCACAGAGCCTTGGGGAACTCTAGCTGGGCCCCAGGGAGGGGTCCTTTCACCCTAGGCTGTGAGGAACTGGTTTTAGATGTAGTGCCTATGGAAGGAGATGAGGGGAAACGCTGGAAATAGAGGCACAGTTCCTCCTCCAGAGGAAGTGGCTTGAAATGAAGGCTGATACCGGGGTAGCTTCTCACAGTTCCTAACCAGGAGGAACTCAGGAAAGAAGGACACCACAGCCCAAAGAGCTGGGTTTTCTAACACAGATACACCGGCTTGGGCCAGGGAAGGGCTGTTTGACTTCAGATGACAGCGCAGACCTCAATCTAAGGCTTTCCACTCAGCATTCTCCAAGCATCCATTATCAGCAGGGAGCATGGCTAACAGCGCCAAGGGCCCAGGCCTTCAGCATTCCAGACACTCTGATCACCTGCAGGACCCCAAGGTCTATGGAGCTTGGGCCCCAGAGGCTGTACCCACCAGGCACAGAAGAGGCAGAGGGAGCCCTAGGAGAATGTGAAGGAAGGGTGACAGGGACAGGCCCTTCCTCAAGAAAGGGAAATCTCAGTGCTAAGTAATCAAATGACAGATCATAGCCTCAGCTCTAAGGAAAGTGGGCTGAAAGTGAGAGAGCTGGTGGGGGAAGCTTCAGGGAAGCATTGCTTCTAGGGAAAGGAGGGGGGAGGGAAAAGAGAGGGAGGGGTCCCTAATAGATGCGGCAATGAAGGAAGAGAAAGACGGAAGAGGAGAAGTAGAAGATCCCCCAGAAACAAAGAGGAACCAAAGACAAGTCATTGACTTCCTTTTCTGCCCCAACAAGACCACGAAATGAAATGCCCTCACTCCTCTGGCTATAAAGGGTCTCGGAATAGGAATGGTCAGATCGCATGTACACAGGATGTGGAGGAAGAAAAAAGATGAAAATCTCCATCAGATGTTAGTCAAGTAGGAAGGAAGGGCTAAGGGGTATGATAATACCCCACACGGAAAATGTAGCCTCAAGCCTATGAGATGATGTTTATGACTTTGCAATTAGGAATTTGAAACTAAGAGCACAGGGCTGGAGAAATGGCTCAGAGGTTAAGGCACTTGGCTCCAGTGTCTAAGGCCCCCCCACCCCATTAAATTCCCCAGGACCCACATAAGCCAGACCCACAAGGTGGTGGCCCTGGTGCGCTCTCTCTCTCTCTCTCTCTCTCTCTGCTTGAAAATGAATAAATAAAATATTTTTTTAAAAAGAAACTAAGAGCACAAGTGTGAAAGAGAAAGAAAAAAGGAGCAAGATCTAATCAGGCTCAGGACAGAAAGAAAAAGGGGAAAATATCAATGCAGGAATGAATACATTGCAAAGTCCTCAATGGAATTCAGTCAAAAACTTTTTTTAAAGAATAATAATAAAGAGGGGCGGGGAAATGGCTCGGTGGTTAAAGTCACTCACCTGCAAAGCCTGCCAGTCCAGGATTAATTCCCAAGCACACAAAATGGCACATGAATCTGGAGTCTGTTTGCAGTGACAATAGGTCCTTGTACATCCATACTCTCTCTCTCTCTTTCTCTCTTTCCTTGTAACTAAAGCAATAAAAATATTTCTTAAGGATAATAAAGAGAAAACAGGTTAAAAACCCTAAAAGTGAGATAAATGGAAAAACGGGGTAGACCGAGAATGGTTTCAACCAAGACTAGTAATGAGATTCAACATAGATAATTAGGATTTCTGAAGAAAACAAAACAATGTAATAAATATAACTAATAACTCAAAACAACTTTGCAAAAATAAGAGAACATCAAATCCACACACTAAAAGGCACATCATACACACAAGGAAATACATCCCAAATGATTAATTATGATATATGCTCTAGGAAAGCAATTAGATCTTAAAGACAATGAAAAATTCCTTTGACCTTCAGACAAAGAATAAATAAATAAAAGAATAACCAAGCCTAAGAAGAAAATGGGGCTGGCATGAACCATTTTTCCAAAGAAACATATAAAACACAATACAATACAGAAACAGCCCCTCCCCAAAAGACACGAGTAAAAGCATTTCCCTCCAGCATGTGCTGTGTTTTGAGTGAACCCCCACAAGCACATGTATGATCCCCAGTGTTGGGCGGTGGGGCACACAGGTCCTGAAGACCCTGCCCTCCTCGTGATGACAGGTCTGGACTGCATGTGGGACTGTGTTTTGTCTTGTTTTGTCTTTTTTCTTTTTCATAAAGGACAAGTGTGCCCCTTCGTCCCTCTCTTCTTCTCTTGTCCTTTCACTTTGTGCCACAAGATTATGATGGAGGAAGACAGCCTTCATCAGAAGCCCAGCCCTTGATTTCAACTTGAGTCTCAGGAACCAAGAGCCAACACTCATGTCCATCATAGTTTATCCAAGATGGGGTTCTATATGATAAAACTGGATTTTATTTTTTAAATATATTTTATTTATTCATTTTCAAGCAGAGAGATACAGAGAGAGAGAAGAAGAAGAAGAGAGAGAGAGAGAGAGTGCACCAGGGCCACCACCTTGTGGGTCTGGCTTATGTGGGTCCTGGGGAATTGAACCCAGGGCCTTAGGCACCGGAGGCAAGTGTCTTAACCTCTGAGCCACCTCTCCAGCCCAAAACTGGATTTTAATTATCTCCCTGAAGCTCCTATTTTCAAGGGTTGACTCTCAGTTCAGTGTGGGTGGAAGATGGTGAGACCACTTAGAGGGAGGACCTACTGGAAGGAATGTGCCCTTCAAGTGGATATTGGGACCCATTCCTCTCTCTTTTGCTTCCTGGGCACCATGAGGTGAGCGGCATTGCTCCGCCATGCACACCAGGCTGTTCTGTCTCATCATGCTCCCCAAACATGGACCCAAGCCTTAACAGCCAAGAAAAAACCCAAATAAATCTTTTCTTCATTCCAAGCTGTTTGTCTCAGGTGTTCATCACAGCAGTGAAAACTTACTAATGTGAAGGCTAAGACAGCTTGTTGAAAGACAATGTTTCAGGCAAATTAAATTTAACAGGGTTATTTGAATAAAGAACATCTTATGAAGACTCAGGAAGCCTCCAGAACCAGGGAGTTCACACCGGTAAAATCTCATAGGTTAGCACAGACAGAAGCAAAGCAGAGAGCTTATCTCATTGGCTGAAGCTAGGCTCTTGACTTATGATTTGTTCAGCTGGCTGGTTGTGATGGACAGAAGTTTGACTGTGTGACTGATTGGGCCCCAACTGTTTATTATTTTAATAATAATAAGCTAGATTTGTGTTTGTTACATAGGGACTAAAGGTATAAGACAGCCTCAGGCCAGCGATCTCTTTCCTATTTGCTTTCCCTATTCTCTGTGACCTTGAAGAAACATTGCTCTGTAAAATATAATCCACCAAGTCCTTAGAAAAAATTATACTTGCAAGCAATCCTAGAGAAATCCCCCATCCTGCCCTGAATGGGCGAGGGCAGGATGGGGGCGGAGAATCAAGGTGCCTGATGACAGAAATCAGCAGTTCTGGGCTGAAGGGAGAGACTCCATCTCAAGAAAGTATGGAGTGGATAAGCAATAGAGGTCACCCGAAGTTCCCTGACCTCTGCACGCATGCACACGGCACACACATCTGCACACTCTTCTGTGTAGGCCACACAACCTATAGTACAACACACAGTCAGTACACACACACACACACACACACACACACACACACACGGAAGTGTATACATTTGTGTATCTAAAATGAAGTTAAAAGAACAGGGGAGAAGAATAACGTGCAGACACTTTTTGCTCTGCTAAAGTAGAAAGTGTGTGACTGAAATGTGTGGAAAACAGTTCCTTATAAAGTAATTAAGATCATTAATTGTTGCATAGTGTAAATGAACATTCACAGATGCTATTAAAAACTAATGTGATAGGCAGAATGATGACCCCACAGAGGAGTGGACTTGAGTTGTGAAATATCTGGCATGATTTTTAAAATAACTTTTTGGCTTCTAACACATTGACTATAGAAAATTCAATTATAGTAACTGGTTTAATACCCCAATCCCTTGATTCTCCACATCTGTGTTAGTTTTAAGTTGGCTTTGATTGACTATTTTTCTTCTAATTATGGGTTATATCTTACTGCAACATGGTACATCTTAATCTTTGATCGGATGTCAGAGAGTGTGAATTTTACCTTGTTGAATGATGAATATTTTTGTTCCTATTCAGAACCTTGTTGAATGATGAATATTTTTGTGTTGCCGTAAAGATTTTTGAGCCTTGTTCCTGAATGCGATGGAGTCCTTGGGAAACAGTTGCTCTTTTCGGATGTTGCTCAGATTTGCTGAACAGGATCAGAGCAGCGTCTTATCGAGCGATGGCAATTTTTTCACTGTTGAATCAAGACCCTTATGGGTGCTGTACCCAATCACTCATTCATTATAATTAAGATTTAGGTTCTTTGTTTCACAGCTACAAGGGCCATGTGTTGGAGGAGGGAGAGCACAGAGGTAAAGTGATGCCCTCATCACATCCTATCTGGAGAACTTGCTGTTGATAGGATTTATAAATGCTGATATTAAACTTTTTATCTGGGTCAGGCAGTGTTTCTGAGTTTAAAAAAAAAAACCTGACTTTTCTCCCACTTCCATAGCTAAGTGGGAGAAATCAAATCCCGGGCTGGCAGGATTTGCAAGCAAGCGCCTTTAACCACTGAGCTACCTCCCCAGCCCCATCTCTTCCTAATTCACCTTGGAGTTTAAGTTCTAGCCTGTGAAGTTTGAAAGAAAAAGCACAGCCCCATACTGTTCTCAAAAAGCCCACCGCCTGGCCAGAGCACTCATACTAGGACGGAGAACTTGGTCAAATGGTAAGAATTCACAAGATCCCTAGGAGAAAGAAAGATACAGTTGTTCCAGCCAAAAGGGATCTATTCTGGGTGCCCAGTGCCAAGGCTCCAGCACAAATTCCTGAGCTTCTAGACTAAGCTCACAAGATACTTCAAGGCAGGCGATGAAACCAAGATAGATATCCATGTGCAGACACTAGCCAACCCAGGCTTGGGACACCAGAAGAGAGGAAGCCAGGTTTCCAGGGTCTGATACTGACGTGTGTTGGACCCAGCCTGGCTGTACATCTGAGAGCTAAGTTTTAATATGCATCCGGATGAGAGCCCGGAGCGTGGTAGCTCATGCCTTTGTTCCTAGCACACCTGTGCCCCCCAGGAGACAGGGGGAATGGCTGACAGCCCTAAATCCTGTTTATAAGTGCTAATAGGTTTTACTCCTGCTGGCTGAGTTTTTGTAGCTGTATTCCTGTTTGCTGAGCCCCCTTTGTGTAAGAGATAAGGCAATGCAACCCATCCCTAGATTGTATATAAGGTTGGATGCTAAAATAAAGTTTTGAGATCTGCTCAGACACTTCTCCCAGTTGCGAGTGTATGGGGCTCTTGCCGTACCCTCACCTTTCCTTGATTGAGCCAGGTCTCCTGCTGGCCAGAGAGACAGGCTCATTTAGCAGGGGGCCAGGGACCCGTGCGGTAACTGACATCTGGAGAAGCACCCGACAGACGTGGATACCAGGGCTAAACCCCAGGGAGAATTCACTGCCCACAGTTGACAAGGGTGAAGATGGTCAGCATCCTAAAAAAAATGGCATCAAATTAATGCCATGGAGTAACTCAAGAAAGATTCGTCCATGAGGGGGAAGGGTATTCAAACATCATTCAGAGTATACCTTGCACCTTTCCAACAGGAAGTCTATCTTGTGACTTCCGACGGACATATCCTTGACATTGTCTTCACTGTTGTTGGAACTCTGACTGGGCTGGGTCAGGATGAAGTGCTCCCATCAGCAGGTTCATGAAGAGCCCGTATTGGACACTTTCTCTTACTATTTACCCAAGTAGGGACTTTGCACCCCAAGGTGGCATGTCCAGCTCCCTCAGGTGATATGCTCCCGACACACACAGACACCTCGCTGCTGCTGACCACCTCCGTGTATCTCTCTGCTTCCCTGCCATCCTGGCGTTCAAGAAGGTGCTGAAAGGAGAGAGCTCGCCAAAGTCAAACTTGAAAGCTTCGCAAATCAGCCTTGGGCTCGCTCAGTGTTTTCACGTGAGCGCCAAGAATAAACCCAAATCAGAACAACGCCACTTTCCGAGGCCAAGAAATTTGAGTCACAACCAGAGAAGAATTCTGGAGGATGTCAATTTCCTTTGGCTGTCACACTTCTGCTGGTGTTTGCCTGGGCTCTGTAGTGTGTGTGTGTGTGTGTGTGTGTGTGTGTGTGTGTGTGTGTGTGTGTGTCTGTATGTATGTGTGGATGTGTGTGAGTGTGTGTGAATGTGTGTGTATGTATGTATGTGTGTATGTGTGTTGATGTGTGAATGTGTATGTGTGTATGTGTGTGTATGTGTATATGTGTATATATATATGTGGATGTGTGGATGTATGTATGTGTGTATGTGTATGTATGTGTGTGTATGTATGTGTGTATGTGTACCTGCTCTCTTGACGCTCACAATTCCTCCACTCCCACTCACCCACCTCCCTCCTTCACCATCAAAGAAAGAGCCAGCAGGCATGGTGGCACACGACTTTAATCCCAGCACTCAGGAGGCAGAGGTAGGAGGATCTCTGTGAGTTCAAGGCCAGCCTGAGACTACAAAGTGAATTCCAAGTCAGCCTGGGCTAGAGTGAGACCCTACCTTGAAAAAACCAAAAAGAAGTAGAAGGAGAAATAAAGCAAGGAAGGAAGAAGGAAGAAAGAGCCTACAACTTCCATGTGACAAGAAGAACTTTAGTCTTCCTCAAAGGAAACTACCATTTGTAGAATTTTACCAAATTATTTCATTTCACTCTAAAAATCGATGAGATAGATGTTCTGCTTGGTTGTATAAGTGAAGTCCTTTGAGAAGACAAAAAAAAAAAAAAACCTGATTTTTCCTCCCACGTCTGTAGCTCAACAGCAGAAATGATTTTTCAGGACAAGGGTATGTGTTCCCAACACCCATGCTCTTACTCAAAATTCTAAAGTTAGTGTGAAGATGAGGAATTGTTTTTGATCTGTAGAGAGAACAATATGTGCTTACAAGTAACTCAGAGAACACAACAGCATCAGAACTACTAAATAAATCTAGAACAATTAGCTTTCTGTAGCACCACTGGCCTCAGGCATTTGAAGTGGAAAATCAAAAATAAAGTTTCTTGAACTATATATTCAGCGCTCGTCTATCTGTACTCTCATCTGTCTTCAGCTACTTCTAGAACTTGGTTGGAGCTTAAGAAAAATACCAGCACTGCTTCATGAATGCAATGCTCACAAAACAACAATTCTTGACTTTTTTTAAAAAAAAAATCACATTTAAAAACCATATTATAACCACTGAGAAACGCGATCCTTTAGATATTACTTACCATTCATCAAAATTAAAGAATCCAAATGTTAAAGCCTGTGTGAACCTGTGCACCTTATCCCAGCTGTTTTCAAAGGAGACTTGCTGGGTTTCTAGGCACATTCTTCAGCTACTTAGAGAGGGTGAGGGGAGGCAGTGTTGGAAATGTATGGATTCCCACGTAAGATTTTTAGAGAATAAACATTGCTTGGCCTTAAACAGGCAAGTGAAAGAGCCTACTGACTGTGCGTCCAGCCTGTTAGCCTCTTTCTTTTTTCTCAGTTGCTTGATGTTCCAGGACCGGCTCCAGGACCCCACTTCCCAGCTTCCCTCTTGGGGACTCAGGCCCAGCTAGGACAGTGCACATGACTCTTGAGGAAGGGGCCACAGTGTGTGTCCCCACCGCTCTTCTTCCCTACTTGGCTCTGATGTGAAACGTACAGGTGGTGTCTGCAGATCCAGGTGTCCCCTTGAATGTCAGGATGTGGTGGAGACATGGGGGACCTTGAAGACAGAAGCCATGAGCTGAGGACAAAGCAACCCCAACACCAAAAGCCGTCCTAGACTGCCTGTCTCCAGACCTATTTTACAAGAGTGAAAAATAAAATTCTATCCTAAGCCAGAGCTCATTTCTGTCAGTTAGAACCAAATGCAGTTCCTAGCAGTAAACCCCATTTATCTTAGAAGGAATCAGAAGTCTTAAAAATAGCCTCTCAGGAGTCAAAACCCAGGGAGCCAGGCAGGTCTCACTGTTCCTTGAGGAAGCCCAGTTTGACAAACTTTCCGGCCGCCTGGGTGCCCTTCGTGGAGAGGCCGTGAGTCAATCAGGTAGTGACTCAAAGTTACCTTTTCAACAAGGAAATGGAACTTTCATCAGCAACAAGTGTGACCACGAAAACACAAAACATCAACTGAATTAAAGTTGATAGAAAAAATACCGCTATTATTTTAAACCAATATAGTTTTACTCTTGGACAAAAACCTTACAAGAAATGGACATAAAGTTAAAATACAGTGGGAAAACAGAGAAACGTTGTAAAGCGAAGGGGCAAATATCCAAATAATGCATTACTGTAGAAGGTTTATTTTTACCAAGGATATTTAAAGAAAGTTTGAACTTGGTTTTGTAGTAAGGATGATGATGATGACGAGAGAGAGAGAGAGAGAGAGAGAGAGAGAGAGAGAGAGAGAGAGAGAGAGTTAATAAATACACTTTACCTTGTGTCTTAGAGAAAGCTTTGTCTTTATTTTATTTTATTATTTTATTTTATGTGTCTATGTGCATTTGTGTGGCAATGTGTGCATATACGTGTTCATATGTGTGGGCTCACCTGTGTGTGTTAGTCCACAGTCCTGTGGAGGTCAGAGGTCAGCATCCAGTGTCTTCCTCAGTCACTCTGAACATTATTCATCTAAGACCAGGTCTCACACTGGTTCTAGAGCTTTCTGATCCTGCTAAAGTAGCTGCAAGCCCTGCAGGTCTCCTTCCTCTGCCTCTCCAGCACTGGGACTTCGGGCTTTTTAAGATGCTGGGATCTGCAGCTGAAGACTAGGCTATCCATGGTCCCCTACCACAAAGACTGATCCAGACGGCCCACGGAGGAGGATATCCAGCTGATTGGGGATGGGGAGGGGGGACAATGAGGAATTGGGGATAACAACTCATTGTTGGCCCACTAAACAATGTAACTCATTCTGGACAATAAAAGGAAAAGATGCTGGGGTCTGAACTCATGTCAGCATGCTTCCATGACAAGTATTTCAACTTCTGAGCCATCTCCCCAGCCCTTGAGATTCGCTGCTTTAAAAGATGGCTCAGTGATTAAGGCACTTGCCTCTAGTGCCTAAGGCCCTGGGTTCAATTCCCCAGGTCCCACATAAGCCACATCCACAAGGTGATGGCCCTGGTGTACTCTCTCTCTCTCTCTCTCTCTCTCTCTCTCTCTCTCTCTCTCTCTCTCTCTCTCTCTGCTTGAAAATAAATAAATAAAATATTTTTTAAAAAATAATAAAAATAAAACCATCTCAGATAATGTGTTAACTTTGATCTTTGATTTCTGAACCAAATAAAAATTCTAGGTAAAATCTATGAGAAATGAAATTAATTCTTTTCACAAAGAATAATAATAATAAAAAAAGAACTGGCCAACCCAGCCCATTTCTTTTAACTTTGTTCTACGAGTTGTTTGAAGGTAGATCACTCCATCTAGGTCAGGACTTCTCAGCCAAGACACTGTTAACATTTGAGACGGTTCCTTCCCCAAGGGAGATCATCCTGTGCATGTGGGTTATTCAGTAGCACCCCAGCTTCCACCCACTTGATTGTAGCAATATCCCCCCCCCATCTTGACAACCAAGAATGTCTCCAGACATTGCCAAAATCGTTGGGGAGGAAGCACCTCCAGTTAAGGACCACACTAGGCTGCCTTACTTCATGGGGAGCTGGGAGAGGTTACCTGTTGCTCATCACCAAAGCCAGCCTCCTTGGAAACCTCTCGGGGCCAGTTCTTGACAGACCATTCCCTCCTGCTTCTATTCTGTCCTGAGGACGCCATCTGGCAGACCAGGAGCTAAGCCTGCTAAATACGTCATGCATACTCATGCTACTGTTTCCCCCATCTAAAGTAATAAATCAGTTTTAAAAATCCTCCTCAGCTCTTTTGTCTCTCTCTGTCTGTCTGTCTCTCTCTCTCTCTGTCTCTCACATTATTCATTCCCTTCTTTTGTTCTTGGGCAAATTTCTTAAGACATTTCCTTTCCTTGCCTTTCTTCTTTCCTCCCTTGCACACCTCCACCCACCCCAACATGGCTTCTGTCCCCATTTCCCCACCAGGGACACACTCGCTAAAGCCATTAATGACTTGGATCCTTCTACATTGCAACAGGAGAGAGACGGGCCATTTTTCAAACTTGAATTTATTTGATCCTAAACGTTTGTAGCACTAACCTTCTCTTTCTTGGTGCTGGGGTGTGAGTGTGTCCTCCAACACTCATGTGTTGAAGAAATAAAAAAATCCCCAAAGCAACATCCCCAAGAAGTGGGACCTTTCAGAGTTAGCTTAGTGTCCCTGATGTAGGATGGGTTAGATTTCCCTCAAGTGGGTTGTGATGGGTTTAACCCCTTCCTCCTGGCCCACCCCAGGTGCCTGCTCTTTCTGCCAGGGGTGACACAGCAAGAAGACACTCGCCACATGCCGCTCATCATTCTTGGTCTTCTGACACTCAGGAGCTGGGAGCTGAATAAACGTCTATTGTTCATCAATTGCCCAGTCTCAGGCATCTTGCTTGGGACAGAGTCATCTGGTCCATGACCTCACACTCTCCAGGACTTCTCTATGGTTCAGCCTCTCACAACTCAGCTTCCACTCGGTCCTTGGTATCACTGCCCGTTGCCCGCGGAGGGCAGTGATCACACAAATACACACACACACCGCTTGTGGGTTGACGAACGTGTGTTCTTTATTGCAGTATATATAGAGCTTCCTGGCCAATCAGGGTTAATGATAAGAACCTGTGCATAACAGCCAATCGTGATCACCTCCTGAAACTCATTAAGCCAAGCCCCTCTTGGCAGGCTGTCAGGTGCCGTCCAAGACTAAGCCAGGGGGTGCCTCCAAAGGCCCCCAAAGGCTTTTGCCCCTGACACTTGGTCTTCTCCTTCTATTCTTCCTCCTGCCTGCTTCCAACCCTGACTGTCCTCACTGCATGCATGAACACCCGGCCCCAGACCAATCCTCTCATTTACACTCTGCTCTCATGTGCAAAGACTATTGTTTACTCTTTTGTAA
>PVHP010051451.1:0-11400 GCA_004024765.1 Zapus hudsonius | reverse complement strand
TGGTAGGGTCTCACTCTAGTCCAGGCTGACCTGGAATTCACTATGTAGTCTCAGGGTGGCCTTAAACTCATGGCGATCCTTCTCTGCATCCCGAGTACGCCACCACGCCTGGCTGATGAATATTTTCTTAAATGAGAATTGGCCATTTGTGTTTCCTCCTCTGTGAATTCCCTGTTGAGTTCAGTGCCTCATTTTTTTTTTTTGAGAGGGTTGTTTGGTTTTTCATTACTTAATTTTTTGAATTCTTTGTAGGTTCTAGATATAAGTCCTCTGTCATGGTGTAGCTGGCAAAGATTTTCACAGTCTGATGGTGGTCTATTGGTTCTGAGTGTGGTATGTTTGTCTGTCCAGAAGTTTTTTTAGCTTGATGAGATCCCATTGGTTAAATGATTGTTGCATTTCCTGGGCTTCTGGGAGTGTGTTCAGGACGTTTTTCCCTACTCCTATTTCATGGAGCGCCCCCCCCCCCATTTTTTCTTCCAGGGTTTTCAGAGTTTCAAGTCTTACCTTTTCTATTACTATGGCTTTTAAAAAAAATTGTTTTTAGACAGGGTCTCATGTAGCCTGGCTGGCCTTGAATTCATTCTGTAGCTAAGGATGATTTTGAACTCCTGCTTTCACTCCCGAGTGCTGAAATTACAGGTGTGGGCCGCCACGTCCAGCTTCCCTTTTCTGGGTTCAGACCCACTAGCCTACAGTTCTCAGCACGGCCATGTGCTTGGCAGGTTTGCAGCCGGCACCATCTGCATCATGTAGCCTGAGTGTGTTCTAGGAGAAGCATTCGAGGTCTGTGTAATGTTACACAGGGACAAAGCTGCCTTTAAAGGAATCTCTCATCTCAGAAGTGACCTGTCCCATTACTAGGCTATGCAAGACTATATTGGGATAATTACAGCATGCAAGTAGATCAATGCTTATAAAATATAAATAAATACAAATAGAACTAACTGTTCTTTCTTTTGTTGTTAAAGCGGCGTCTCACTCTAGCCCAGGCTGCCCATGAACTCATGGCAATCCTCCTACCTCAGCCTGGAAGCCATGTGCCACCAAGCCCAGCAACTATTTCTTTTTCACATTGTTTAATATATCAAGGCTATTATGTGTCTGTCTGGAAGTTCACATTGTAAGCAGTCCTACTCTTCCTTTGGCTTTTACAATCTTTCCACCACCTCATCTGCAACAGACCCTGAGCCTTGGGAAGTGTGATAGAGATGTCCCAGTGCTGAACACTCCACTGTCACTTCTCAGCACTGTAGTGTCTTTTGAGTTATCCCAGTGGTCACTGCCATCTGGAAAGAGAAGCTTCTTTCGACAAAAAATGAGAGTAGCAATATTATATGGGTATGCTCATTTTTTAAGCGCTTATGAAGCAGTTTGGTGGGCATATTACGTGCATTTAGCCAGACAACAGCAGGTGTTACTCCTCTAGGGCTCATGACCTCCCCACCATAGGGTTTTGACTAGGTCTTCAGTACCAGGCATGTATTCCCAACCATGGAGCAGGGCTCCAGGCCTATTAGAGAGCAGTTGGTTTCCCCCACAACAGACGTGCCACCATTGCCCCCGGTTGGCCCATTTGGCCTGACTGGCCAGTCTTAAGGCTTGCAAGGTCCACAGCTGTTCACCACCACTGATGACTTCTCTCTCCATAGGGCTGCATGAGCCATAGCTTTTTCCAGCTTTCTGTCAGCTGGTTAACAGGGAGGAGGCTTCCAGCTCAGCTCCAGCTTGATTTCTCAGTGACCTGCAGCCCGAGCATATGTGGTCTTCGGCAATACAATAATGTATTTTGATTATATTAATCCATTACCCTCTTTTACTCCCCTCCCACTCCTACTGAACCCTTTATTCTCAACAAGTCCCCTCCTGATTTCATTTTTTTTTTGTGTGTGACACTCTAAGTTTTAATTAGGGCTGTTTGCATGAGTGTGGGGGAGGGGCTACTTGCAAGCACATGAATAACTTACCTACCAGTGATTACACCACCGAAGAAAATGAGGGTTGGCATGGTAGCTCAGTGGTTAAAGGTGATTGCTTGCAAAGCCTGCTGGCCCAGGTCTGATTCCCCAGCACCCACATACATTCAGATGCACAAAGTGACACATGTGCCTGGAGTTCATTTGCAGCAGTGGCAGGAGGCCCTGGCACACCCATAAATCCACCCCTTACCTCCCCCTCTTCCCTCCTCTCTCCTTCCTCTTCTCTCTCTCAAGTATAAATAAATAAAAATATTTTTCCAGGGGCTGGGGATTTAGCTCAGTGGATGAGTGCTTACCTAGCAATCACAAGACCCTGGGCCTCATTTTCTTTTTTAAAAAAATATTTTATTTGAGCAGGTATGCACCTTTATACACTCAGGAGGCAGAGGTAGGAGGATCTCCATGAGGCCAGCCTGAGACTACATAATGAAATTCAGGTCAGCCTGGGCTAGAGCGAGACCCTGTCTCAAAAAAAAACTATATATATTTGGGCTGGCATTGTGGCACATCCCTTTGATACCAGTACTTGGGAGGATCGATGTGAGTTTGAGGCCAGCCTGAGACTATAAAGTGAGTTCCAGGTCAGCCTAGGCTGGAGTGAGACCGTTTTAAAAAAAATTTAAAAAGAAAGAAAAGGAAAGGGCTGCTTCTCCCCCAGAAGCCCTTAACTGCCAGTAGATCTTCTGGGAGGAGTGGGTCTCATGAGGCATCTCTCCGGCCCAAATGGCACACATAGCCCGAGAACAATCCCAACCTCCCAGAGGCTGGGCCATGCCCCAGACATCACAGACACCTGGCCCCTAGCATGCTGGTTAGGAAATCCCAAGACAAGCACTTCACCGGCTGTGCCTAGTCCCCAGCCCACTTCCTGGGACTCAAGCCCTCCTCAAAGCCATGGCCTCCATTCCTGGAGCTGTCGGAGGGGGCTGGGAGTCTTAAAAGCTCATTAAGGTCTGAATTCCTTTTTCAGATGAGGTTTCTGCTCTCTCTTTTCCTCCTCCCTGCCTCTGCCCCTCCTGCCTTCCAAACACTGTACTTATATGAGTTTTGGAAAATAATGAGGTCCCCGAGGTTGTACACAACACATCAGCTTTCTAATCAAAGTATAGCAGTGAAATGAAACATATATAGGCATCTGTGTGCTTGTGCATGAGCCGCCGGCCATGCTCCCCCAGCCTTATCCAGGCCACAGCCTGGCTTTGGGTGCAGAGATATAATTAGCTATTTCCAGCACCATCCCTGGGGTGACAGGTGGCATTGACCCACAGTCCTTTCTAGTGGGTTCTGAGGGTGACGGCTCATGTAGTTGAGGGTGTCCAAGGCTGGAGGGATTAATTGTGGATTAGGTTGGCCTCAGAGAACAGAGGCCAGGTTGTGTGCAATGGGCAGGGACTGTCAGAGAGGGGAATCCTCTGGGGTGCACCCAGTCTGAGCCCTGCTATTAAAGACCAGGTGCAGGGCTGGAGAGATGGCTCAGGGGTTAAGGTGCCTGCAAAGCCTAACAATCCGATTTCCAGCTCCAGGAGACTCAATTCCACAATACCTATGTAAGGCCAGATGGCAAAAAAAATGGTGCCATCTAGACTTTGCTTGCAGCGTCTAGAGGTCCTGGCACACCCATTCTCTCTCTCTGTTATATATATATAACATATATATATATATATATATATATATATATGTCAGGGCTAGGGAAATGGCTTTTCAGTTAAAAGTGTTTGTTTGCCAAGCCTTTTAGCCTGGGTTCAATTCCCTAGTACCTACATAAGGCCAGATGCACAAAGTGGCACATGCATATAGAGTTCATTTGCAGTGGCAAGAGGCCCTGGCATGCCTGTACTCTCTCTTCCCCCTTTAAATATTAAATTTAAAAACCAAATAAAACAGAACAGGGGTTAACAGCTGGGGAGATGGCTCAGTGGAGTTAAAAACACTCACTGCTGAAGCTTGGCAATTGGGGTTCACATTCCCCAAATTCACGTAAGCTGAATGCAAGTAGCACATGTACCTGTGATTCCAACACACCTATGGCAATGGGAAGAATTTTTTAATATTTTATTTATATATTTTCAAGCAGAGAAGGGGGAGAGAGAGAGTGTGCATGTGTGTGTAAGAGAGAGAAAGAGAGAGACAGAGAGAGAGAGAGAGCAAGTACATGGACAACCAGGGGCCTCTTGCCACTGCAAACAAACTCCAGATGGAGCATGTGCTTTGTGGTAGCTTGAAGAGACAGAAGCAGGATTCTAAGAATCCAATGACTAGTGTTTATATGAGGTGGTGATGCACACCTGTAATCCAGGCACTTGGGGTGGAGGAACTGAGGCAGGGGGCTGATGATTTTGTGGCCGGCCTGGGCTAGATAAGTGAGCTTGAGAGCAGCCTTTGCTTTCTAAAGAAAACAAAGAGACTTAAGACACAAAAGACCGCAGCCAGCTGTGGTGGCGCACATCTTTAATCCCTGCACTTGGAAGGCAGAGGTAGGAGGATCTCTGTGAGTTCAAGGCCAGCTTGGGCTAGATTGAGACCCTACTTTGCAAAAAACAAAACAAAACAAACCACACTGCACAATGAGGGTCATGTGAAGACAGAGGAAACCACTAGCCAAGAGCCACCCAAAGGGGCAGGAAAGAACCCCACAGAGCCACAGGAGTAAGTTCGGCCCTGTTGGCACCTGGGCTTCACATTCCCGCCCTGCAGAGAGAAAAACACACTTATGTTGCTTTTAACCCCCTTGCTTGAGTCTTTTGTTACAGCAGCTCCAGGAGACTCATACGTTCAGGCATCTCATGCTGCTGAACCTCCATAGCTCGCTTGGAAGTAATTCCTGACTCTCCTTCCCCCCATCCCTAGGGGACCCTTAAACCCTCCTGGGCACATCCCAGCCCTGCCACTCGTTCCCTGACTATGAGCTAATCAACCGATTTGCTGACATCTGAATACCTGGTCCTTAGCCATGGGCTGGTTCCTCTGCCTGGAGCCAGGTCCTGGCTTCTCCAGCAGATCCATCCCCACCGTTCATCTTTCTGTCTCATCAGCACACACATTTGTTTCCTCCATGTCTGTTCACTGGATGGTGGCTCCACATGGATATCGGTTTGATTGTTTTTCGAGGTAGGGTCTCTCTAGCCCAGGCTGACATGGAATTCACTATGTAGTCTCAGGGTGGCCTCGAACTCACTGCTATCCTCCTACCTTTGCCTCCGGAGTGCTGGGATGAAAGGTGTGCACCACCACGTCTGGCTGATTTATTTATGGTGCTAAGGATGCAAACTTAGGCAAACACTCGACTGCTGAGCCACGCCCCCAGCCCCTCACTGGGGATTACAGGCACACTGGGAGCTGTGTAAGGAATTTTTGCCTCACTGTGGTACCCCCTCTCCACCCACAACATGCAACTGCTATTTAACCTGCAGAGTGATGTTCGAATAAGCCCTAAGCAAAGGGCTTCAGTGACCTAGGTCACTCCAGGGAGGGCCGGGGGCGTGACTCGGCGGTAGAGCACCTGCTTAGAACCCAGAGTGAGGGGCTGGGGAGTGAGTGGGCCAGCGGTAGCATGATTGTTACAGGCCTTGGATTCAGAACCCACGCAGAAGAAACAAAAGGGAAGAGGAGAGCAAAGAAAAAAAGCTGGCAAGATGGCTCAGCAGTTAAGGCTTGCAAGGCCCAACAACCCTGGTTCGATTCCCTAGTACCCAAGTAAAGCCAGATGCTCAACGTGGTGCATGTGTCTGGAGTTCGTTTGCAGTGGCAGGAGGCCCTGGCACATCCATTTTTTCCTTTCTCCTTGCAAATAAGTAAGTCAAATATTTTTAAGATAAAAGAAAGAAAGGAAAGAAGAAACAACAGAGAAAACAGAAAATGTCTTTAACAGGTTTGAGATCTCAAAATCTTCAGGCTTTCGAGGCCCGCCTTTGCTCCTCCCCATCCCTGCCCCCCTCTTACTCTGGCCAGGGTTGCAGAGCAGTGGGTGACATTTACAGAGTCTTAGGGAGGCTTTGGTGTAGGGCATCCGTCATGGCTGGGTTGCTGCTGGTGTTTATACAGTGTGTGTGTGTGAGTGTGTGTGTGTGTTCAGTGAGCGACAATGTGAGACTAAAGCTCTGTGTGCACGTGTGTGCGTGGCTGTGGATTGTGTCACTACACGGGACACTGAGCACACAGCCATACCAGGTGTTCACATAGGTTCTGGGAATCCAACTCAGGTCCTTATCTTGTTCAACAAGAGCTCTTACCTGTTGAGCAATCGCCTCAGCCTCTAGTTTTGTTGTTATTTGTTTGTTTTATCATGTTTGGCTTTTTTTCGAGGTCGGGTCTCACTCTAGCCCAGGCTGACCTGGAATCCACTATGTAGTCTCAGGCTGGCTTTGAACTCATGGCGATCCTCCTACCTCTGCCTCCTGAGTGCTGGGATTAAAAGCGTGTGCCACCAGGCTCAGCTTCTTCTCCTCCTCCTCCTCCTTCTTTTATAAATCTCTTTATTTATTGTTAATATGTAGAAACACTATGTGCACAAGTCTTGTGCTGGTACCCCATTTCCCTCCTCCCCGCCCCAATCCATGGAAGGCCCTCCTCAACGGGATTGCTGAACACTCCATGAGATGGAGGCTTTGCAAGCAGTAGCCAGTTTTTTTTTTTGAGAGAGGCAATGCCTCTGGATACTCCCCCCACCATGGCTCTTACAGTCTTTCCACCCCCTCTTCCACAAAATTCCCTGACCCATGGTAGGTGAGTTTTAAGTCTGCTTTATTGTTGAGCTCTTAAGCGTCTCTGGGTTTCTGCTTTGGACCGTGTTGAGTAGCCTCAGTGTCTCCATTACCCTTGTGCAGGTTGTCTGACTTGCTGTGGAATCTGTACCCTTGCTCTTCTCGTCACTTCCTCTATGGTCTCATCAGGGCCCCAGATAATCCCCAGGGAGTTCATCTCCTGCCTGGGAGTCAGCCATCATCTCAGGTCCTGTTGCTTCTGGCCTGGTGTTCCCCCCACACACACATTCGCCATCTTGACCTTGCCTCCCTAGACCCGTATTTTTATTTTTTTGGCAGAGTCTCATATAGTTTAGGCTTGTCTTGAACTTGGTATGTAGCTGAGCATGACCTTGAAATCTAGATCCTCCTGCCTCCACCTCCCCACTGCTGAGACAACAGGTTTGCAGAGCCAAAAGCCCTGAGAAGCTTTTGAGTTTAAACTTTCATTGTCAGGGGTCATCTGGACACGTCCTCATCTTCCTCCCCCCGAGGCTCAGGAGACCCCTGGGCCCCCTTGAGAGTCTCTGGCTGGTCAGTTGAGAGGTCACTGTTACTGGCTGCCACTTCACAGCCACAGATATGTGGGGTGGGGCTCTGTGTCCTACCTGCAGCTCCCCATATGCTCTGGAGGTGGGAGGAGAGAGGGTCACAGGGAAAGATGGAGGTGGGGACAGGAAGACTCCTGACCCTCAGCACTCAGGAGGCAGAGACAGGAGGAGCATGAGTTCAAGGCCAGTGTGGACTGCACAGCAAAACCCTGTCATAAAGCCAGCTTTGGCAGAGGCAGAAGGTCAGAGGCATCCTCCGACCCTCCTGTCACTGACCTCTGGGACTGCGTGGCTCCCCGGTGAGCCTCAGATACAGCATCCCTGGCCACCCTCCCATGCCAGTGGCACAAATGTCTGCAGATACCAGGCCTCCAATGAGAGCAGCAGTGTGGTGTCCCGACTGTCCCCAGAAACCAGGTCCCCAAGGGGCTCTCTTTCTCCTATTTTCCAGGTGAGAAGAGCATGTGTGAGGGAGAAAGAAGTGGTGCTGTCATGGGAAAGTTGGGGTTTCCAGCTAGTTTTAATGCACCTTGAAACTTAAGAGTACCCGGATTCTTGTTCTATAAAATTAAAGAATGAAATGATAGACCACCAGAGGATAAGGTATAGTGGGAGACTTTATCTAAGAGGAGGAAAGGCGAAGCTACAGAGACCTCCAGCCACTAGTGAGGCCAGCACATGGGGGAGGTGCTGGCCACAGGGCTGAGTTCAGAGGATCTGAGAGAGAAGGGGAAACAAGAGGGCTCCCAACAGAAGAAAAATGGTTCACGTGGGAAAGAAGCCCCAGGTCCCTCACCGCCACCCTGATGACTGTGGTCAGGGGGTCTTACCTAGGCCTGGAGATTCAGACGTCTCTCTGCAGGGCAGCCGTGAGGGAAAAGAGAGAAATCCTTCCTTTCCCAGGTGACTATGACTAGATCTTTGGCCCAAGTGAGCCAGAGAGTCAGCTGGTTGGTCTATGTTTGACCAATCAGTTCAGGATTATGTTTGAGCTCTAGTAAGAGTCCCCTCCCACTCAAGGATGAGGGGAGCCTGACTGCAAGTCCAAGTCCAAGGACATTCCTGGCTACCTTTGGGATCCCGGTCACCCTACCCTGTCACAGAGCCAGGCCTGGTGGGTACACGGGGTGCCAGACTGTGAGAATTGGGGCGGAGGCTCCCCCAGATGCCCACGTGAGGCGATCCCCATTGGTCTTCTCACAGCCAGCCCAAGGCTGCAGATTAAGAATCAGTGAAGAGGGCTGGAGAGTTGGCTCAGCGGTTCAGGCACTTGCCTCCAGTGCCTAGGGCCCTGGGTTCAGTTCCCCAGAACCCACATAAGCCAGACCCACAAGATGGTGGCTCTGGTGCACTCTCTCTCTCTCTCTCTCTCTCTCTCTCTCTCTCTCTCTCTCTCATCTCTCTGCTTGAAAATTAATAAATAAATAAATAAAAAGAATCAGTGAAGAGCTGGAAGGAGACTTAACCAGACTTAACCAGACTGGGGGGGGGGTGTATGGGAGCAGACTTCAGAGGAACCAAGGGTCAGGTTAGGGACCCAAGCTTCCTGGACACTTGAATACCAGGCCCTGAGGCTGTGCACATTGTGGAGGGAAGCTCCAGGGCCTGGTGCCCACCTGGTTCTGGGGGGACCTTGGGGACGTGCTGTCGCAGTGAACATGAAGTTGAAGCATGCATAGACACACAGTAAGCAGGACCGAGTCCCTGACTTCCAGGGCACACTTGGGAGATGCTGGAATCTTTAGGAGGGGGCCTGGTGGGAAGAAGTGAGATGAGGCCTTTGGGGGGGACTGTGAAACCCCAGTCTCTTCCCCACTCTGTATCCCCCTTCTTGATGTGAAGTCTGGCTCCACCCCTTGCTCCCTGCCATGACACTCTGCCTGGACTCAGGCTCAGTCTGCCATGACTGAAACTCATAAGCCAAAATTAACCTTTCACCCCTCTATGGGGACTTTCTCAAGTACTTGTTAGAGCAACAGAAAGCCGACTAGCACGCTGCCCAGGAGGCGTGGTTTTTGGTTTTGCTATGTATGTGTTATGCTACGTGTTGTATGCATGTGTGTGCAGATGTGTGTACGCCACCTGTGAGCGTGTGGAGGCCAGAGGAGAACTTGGAGTGCCCTTCTCTATGGCTCTCTTTCAACCAGAGCTGCTGTTTTTGGTCAGTGAGCCCGAGGGATTCTCTGGTGTTCACCTCTGACCAAGGACTGGAGGTGCAGAGGTGCATGGCCAGCTTTTTAGTGGGTTCAGAGGATCCTTCCAGGTCTTCACTCATGAGCATCCAGCACTCTGAATCACTTTCCCGCTCTCTTCTCAGGTCTCATGTAGCTCAGGCTGGCTTCAAACTCACCATGCAGCCAGGGATGACCTTGAACTCCACCACCAGAGTGCTTGGATGCCAGGCTTGATCCACCACCCTGGGATATCATCTAGTAATATATTCATTCACATGTGTGATGGTTAGGTTTTGATGTCAACTTGACCTTTCAAGTAATCTTAGGTGGGTCTCTGAGGATGTTACAGGAAGGCAGCCTCTCAGTAGGGGGCAGGATGTAAAGAAGCTAGAAGTAAACATCCTTTCCTTTGTGGGCAGTGCAGGAAGGAAAGTCCAGAGACTCAGAAAGCCATTAAGTCTGGGGAAGGGTTGTAAGACCCCACCCTAAGGCTATATAAAGGAGAAGAAATTCTCTCCTTGGCCCCCTCCTGCCTGTTCCCTGTTCTGTGTGTGTGGTGTAGGTGATGGGTTTTTCTCTCTGCTAGGACCTGTGAAAGAGGACCAGCCTCTTTCACTTTTATGGGACTTCCCCTGGATCTGTAGCTTGAATAAATCGTTTCCTCCCATAAACTGTGCCTGGTTTGGAGATTCATCCCAGTGGCATGTTGACTGCGACAACATGTTTAAATATACACCATTAATTTAACTTAATGGTGCACACTTTTAATCCCAGAATTCGGGAGGCAGAGGTAGGAGGATTGCTGTGAGTTCAAGGCCTGCCTGAGACTACATAGTGAATTCTAGGTTAGCCTGGGCTAGAGTGAGACCCTACCTCAAAAAACAAAACAAAGCAAACAAAAAAAGCCAAACAAACAAAAACATCAAGTGTAAGGTGCAGCAGTATATATATCTGTAACACCAGCATTTGGGAATCTGAGACAGGAGGATCATGAGTTTGAGGTCAGCCTGGGTTACATAGTGAGATCTTGCTTTAAAATAAACACAGCAACAAATAAATTAAATTGAATAAACTACAATAAATGAATAAAGTAATGAAATAACTCATGTGTGCATGGGGGTAGGGTATGGGTAAGAGAATGGCAATGACCCGTCCCTCTGATGGGGCTGAGGCAGTTAGGGTGACTGGGCCCCAAAAGAAAAGGCGGGAATATTTTTTGAGCCTGCCTTTGTATTCTCCACTGTTTTTCCACTGTGCTAGAGAACAAAGAATGATCTGATTTCTTATCTCTTGCCTAAGAGTTCCCCAGAAATGTTTTTCCCTGGACATCCCAAGCCCCTCCCTGGGAGGGCGTTCCCCTCTCCGAGACTTTAAACAATTGTGGTTGGTTAAGCTCAGCCCCCAAACTTGGCATCCTCATCTCTTCCTGAGCCTAGCCCAGACCAATCAGCTCTCTCTCAGGCTTACCTGAGCCTGAAGAGGAAGCCCAGCACAATAAGGTTACAGGTAGGTTTCTAGGGGGAGGGGGAAGGTCTCTCGGCTGCCCATTCACTTCTCCTGAGACAAGGGAGCCCCCCGGCCCCTACTACTGCTTGGGCTCTCCCCCTCCTGCCCTCCGTGTGACAGGAGCTCTCTGCACATCTCTTTCCTCTCTGAATCCCTTTTCACGTTTTCCAAGTCCATCACGTGGGCTCTCAGACCACATAGGTCAACCATGTTCCTTCCCCTGTGTTGCAGTTGGCTTCTCATTGCTACACAAAGGAAGTTTAGTGGAGGAATTCGGGGGGGGGGGGCTCCATGATGGCAGGGGGAATGATGGGATAAACAGAGGCTGGACTTCACCTCCTGGCCAACATCAGGTGGCTCATGCATCTGGAGTTTATTTATAGAGGCTAGAGGCCCTCACATGCCCATTCATTTTCTCTCTCTCTCTCTCTCTCTCTCTCTCTCTCTCTCT
>PVHP010051450.1:0-11634 GCA_004024765.1 Zapus hudsonius | reverse complement strand
TGTGTGTGTGTGTATCTCCTTGCAAATAAATTAAATAGTAGGAAAGGAAATTTTTACAAATATTTGTTAGTGGTTAGGTAGGGGCAAGCTAGTATTTGTGAAGACAGAACCAGTAAAAAGGAAAATGACAGCCAGACATGGTGACTCATGCCTTTAATCCTAGCACATGGGAAGTAGAGGTAGGAGGATCCTCATGAGTTCAAGGCCTTGGCTACAGAGTGAGTTCCAGGTTGGCCTGGGATAGAGTGAGACGCTGCCTCAAAGAGAGGGAGAGAGAGAGAGGAGGGGGAGGGAGGGAGGGAAGGAAAAAGAAGGAGGAGGAGGAGGGAAAGAAAAAGAAAAGAACATTCTAGAAAAAAAAATTGTAGAATAAGTCTTCCCAGACATGGGAAAAGGTAAACTAGCATCCAGATTAGTTTCAAATTCTATGAAGCAGAAGAAATGGGAATAATTACAAACAAAAATTCTTGAGATTTTCACTCATGATCCCGCAAATAGCCAAACCAGCTTATGCACTCCTTAGCACTAGCATGCGAGGCCCAGCAGTCACGTTCAGACCTACCTTGCACCTACACTTGTAGGTGTCAGAGCACTGTCAGCACACACCAGCGCATACCCCTCTCTCTAGCCTCATGGAGAGCAAAGCCTGCCATAGCTCAGGAATCCCATTGTTCTTTTAAACTCCTTCCTCCCTGAGATTTCAGGCCACATTTACTTTCTGGGACTTAGCACTTTCAAATCAATCTGTTAACATGCATTAAATCTTGGCTCTGGTCTTTGAATTATACATCAAAGTAATGGCATGTGGCTTACAGCATTTCTCAAACTTTCAAGATTGTCACTACTGTTATTCCTCAAGCCAGTCTGTCTGTATACCACAGGTCTAGCATATCAAGTGACTAAAATGAGGGGGTGCCTGTACACACACACACTCTAAGTACTTCCCATTTGCACACATCTCATCATGGGTGACAATATAAGAAAAAAGCCTGGTGCAGATTTTTTTTGGGGGGAATGGATACAAAGGAGACCATGTTGAGTGTTTTCCAGCAATTAGTGGTTTACAAGCAGTGTAGATAATTAGCTCATCAGTCTTCAGTGGAAGTGTTTCCATAAACATCCTGCCAGCTACAGAACACCATGCATGCATGTTAAAATGTGTTGGAGTAGGAGTTTGTCAGCGTGTTCCCTTGCAAATGAAGACTGAACTGCATCTCTGGAAACTCGCTATTTAGCTGGAAACACTATTGTAATTGTAATTTTGTAATTAATGCCTATCTTGGAACACTCAAGACATAGTAATGGTCAACCGGCACACAGTATCAACATATCAATAGATGGAAATAAATGAATGTTGCATTTGAAACCATTCACAGGCTACGAATAATTGGTGGTTAATACCAAACAACTCACCTAGCCCCTAACTGCAATGTTGAGCATAGGAGGCGGACCTGGCCTTGGACTTAGGGACAGTTAGTAAAAACTTGGCTGCTACTTTCTTTTACAAATATTCAATACAGCTCAGTTTCATAAGCTTTTTCAAGAGAGGTGATTCCCAATGGATACTAGTAATTTTCTGTGATTTCTGGTTTCTTAGGCCACCATCTGCTTCCTTATTTTTAAATGTATCGAATAATCGGGGAGGCGATCGGTCCCGTTTTAAGGGTTCAGTATTGGAAGTTCTACAATGGCCATTTGTTAGTGATTAAGTATCCAAGTGCATTGATAAGACAAATTACACTTTCAGGATACTGTTTCCCAATTTCTAGAAGTAATCATTTTCTCCGACCACTATAGATGAAGGCAAGTCTGGATTCCTAATTTCCTAGTGGAAAAATAACCTGAGGTTTTTTTTAAAAAATCATGAAGATGAAGAAAACAAAGACAAACAGGAAATAGACTGAGTACCTGGTGCAATCGGATGGGCAGAATAAAGAATAACTTCTACTGTTCTATAGCCCATTAGGTTAACTAGGGTTAACAACCAAAAATTGAATATTTCAAAATAGCTCACAGAATTTTGTATATTCACAACACTGAAATGATCTATACCTGAGGTGACAGGTATGTCCATTAATCTGATCTAAATCATTACATATTGTGTTGAAGTGTATACAGTACCCTACATAAGTCAACTAAAATGTAAATTACAGGGCTGAAGAAATAGCTCAGTGGGTCAAGTGCTCGCCATGCATGCATGAGAAGCTGAGTTCAATTCCCAGTAAAATATAGATTATGGTGGCACATATGTCTCATCAGAGACAGGAGGATCTCTGACAGTCAGTGCTCACTGGACAGCCCATCTCAACTAATTATAAGGAGCTCCAGCCAATGAAAGACCCTGTCTCAAAAAGAGGTGGACAATGCTCCTGAGGAAAATACTATATATATATATATATATATATATATATATATATATATATATATGCATGCACATGTACATGTGTACCCACACACACAAGCATCCCACACACAAAAAAACCCACCATATATATAAACATCCCCCACAAAAAAACACCATATATATAAACATCCCCCACAAAAAATACCATATATATGTATGTATGTATGTATATATATACACATCCCCTACAAAAAAACACCATATATATATATAAACAACCCACACAAAAAACACCATATATATACATATATATGTATTCTGCTAATGAAGAATATGGACATTTTCACACAATGGTTTACTTCTCATCAAAGAGAGACATTCCCTAGTTTCTAGCTGCATGGCCCAGCCTGCCAAAAATACTCAAGTAAGGTGTCAGCTGCTGCCAGCCAAAGCTTTACACACATGCCTTTGGGAGGCTCCTGCATGCATGCTCTGGATTGCAAAGCACTTCTTGTAGCATGAGCTGCCATAGCTCCCTGTTTAGGAGGGAGAGCTATAGTTAGAGCGGCCTTGGGGGATTCAAAAACTCCTCATTAATCTTAGTATCCTTCCAGCTGGCTTGTGGTGGCCTTCGTAGACGCCCACAATTAAAAATAGAAGACAAGTATTTTAGCAGTGGCGAGCTTCCAGTAAATTTGTAAGTCCTCTCCCATCTGGCACATGTGCACATACAGCCTACCGTACCTGCTGCAGTTGCTACAAAGACTGCTTACAGGAGACTGTGCATTCCAGTTCCAAATAATTCACACACAAGAATATTGGGGGAGGAGCTATTAGTGCCCTGTTTCACCTGGGTGGGCATCCTGGCTCACTGGCAATATAAGAGCTGAATCTAAAGCTTTCCCTAAACACTATTTTTATTATTTTTTTTAATATTTTATTTATTCATTTTCAAGGAGAGAAAGAGAGAGAGAGAGAGAGAGAGAGAGAGAGAGAGAGAGAGAGAGAGAACACCAGGGCCACCACCTTGTGGGTCTGGCCCATGTGGAACCTTGGGAATTGAACCCGGGGCCTTAGGCACTGGAGGCAAGTGCCCTAACCGCTGAGCCATCCCTCCAGCCCTTTCCCTAAACACTATTGAAATCTCGAATGACTATTCCTTTATACATTAAGAAACTATGTCTTTGGGAGCTGGGGAGATGACTCAGCAGTTGGAGACAGTAGCAAAGCCTGCAGGTACAGAGTTCAATTCCCTAACACCCATGTAAAGACAGATGGAAAAAATGGCACATGAATCTGGAGTTCATTTGCAGTGGCTCGAGGCTCTGGTGTGCCCATTCCTTCTCTGTCTCTCTTGCCTCCCTCTCTCTTTGCTTGTTTGTAATAATTGTGTATGTACCTTTCTGACTATATGTTATTCTTCAATAAACTAAGTAACATTAATATGTATGGCTTTTAGCAAGATCTGGGAGCAGGAGAGATGGCCCCATGGATGAAATGCTTGTTGTACAAGCATGAGAACCAGAGTTCAGGTCTCCAGCACCCACAGAAATGCAGAGTGGTGCACCTATAGTCTCAACACTAGGGAGGCAGAGACAGGAGATCCCCAACTGGCTAGTTAGACTAGCCAAACTGAGAAGCTCTGGGTTCAGTTGAAAGACCTTGCCTCAGTAAATAAAGGAAAACATGATGTCAACCTATAGCATTCATGTGCACACACACACATTCATACACACAGCCATATACACACATGCACATGCAAAAAAAGAAGCTAGGTCTGTAGACTATATGGGAACAGTGCTTATACAAAGGAAACATATGTAGATACACACACACACACACACACACATATATATATATACAAAGCAAAATATTCCACAATTGTGTAAAATTCTAAAAGTGTTAGAATAAAATTCTAGATTTAATATATTTCTGGGGCTGGAGAGATGGCTCAGCGGTTAAGGCACTTGCCTCCAGTGCCTAAGGCCCCGGGTTCAATTCTCCAGGTCCCACATAGGCCAGACCCACAAGGTGGTGACCCTGGTATGCGTTCTCTGTCTCTCTCTGTCTGTCTCTCTCTCTCTTTCTCTCTCTGTATCTCTGCTTGAAAATGAATAAATAAAATATTAAAAAAAGAGTACAACCTTAAAAAAATTTAAATATATATATATATATATTTCTGTTGTACAGGTGTGAGCACATGGGAAAACTATGAGGTCTTGAGGAACTGTAAGTCGTCTCTGAGAATTTGGACACTTTTCCTGGATCTCCACCCTCTGCCATGTATCGTGTATCTTTTTCCGCTGGCCCCTTGGACTCTCCATGTTCCATCCCTCATGGGCAGGCACAAGCTGCTCAGGTGACCAAAGTATTCTCACTATTTGCCACTTCAAGGTTATAAGTCAAGTAACTAAGAGAATTAGAATAAAGCAGAATCTTGTAGTAGGCTACACTATGTGGAAGTGAACCAGTCAAAAGGGGGTCTGTGAACAAAAGAGGAAAGAGGGAAAGCAAAGTATAATCACACACACACACACACACACACACACACACACACACACCACACACAAACCCATCCCTTTGTATACTAACTTTGTCCTACATAAAAAGTGAGAAAATTTCTTCATGATATTGCATTAAAAATATTTCTTAAGTGTAAATTCTTTAAAAGCTACCAATATAAGTATCATATATTATACTTTATTATTACATTAAATAAATAAATAGTACTATGTCTATTATAATAAATTTTCTTTTTTTCTTTTTTTATTTCCAAGGTAGGGTCTTCATCTCAAATTTCTTCTTGAAAATAAGTCAATAAAAACATCAATAAAACTATCCTCTATTTCCAATACTTTCTCCGCTTTTCTAAATGCTTTGTCTTTTAGCTGTGTATGAACAGTTTTCATACATGTACATGGGGTATTTTGATCACAATCCCCTCCCAATTCTAAATGCTTGGTTCCATTAGCCCCTCTCCAGCAGACCTCTGCCTGCCACTGGACAAAACCCCTTTAATACAAGAGGGTAGGACTATTTAAACTATGTTTCCAATGTCAAAGTTCACTCAATGAAATTCCATTCTTCTGTTAATTCAACTCCACCACTGAGTTAAAATTCCTTCCAAGTTTTTAGGAACAATGTTCTCCCTGTCAGGACCTCTGCTATCCATAGGGTAAGCCTGGGCTGTTTCTTAAATTCCAGAACCATATGCCATTCCAAAGCTCTCCTCCCACACTAGCGTGGCAATATTACAATTTGGCAGTTTGTCAAAAGAAAAAGTGCAAAGCACTCTAGCCAATAATGTCAGTTTTGCATGACACAGACATGTATATATTTCACATATAAGAGGTTTACTGCACCACCTAGAAGCCAGACCTCTCCAAGAATTTTTTTCTAAAATAATTTACTTTTATTGGATTAAAAAGACTGACTTGCTTTAAAAATAAAAGCAAATGTATCTCATGATAGTTAGAAGAGATCCCACCAAACATTTGCTAAGTGAAATAAGCCAGATGCATAAAGAGAAATGGTGCAGGGCTGGAGAGATGGCTCATCGGTTAAGGCACTTGTCTCCAGTGCCTAAGGCCCCGGGTTCAATTCCCCAGGACCCACATATGCCAGACCCACAAGGTGGTGGCCCTGGTGTTCTCTCTCTCTTTCTCTCTCTCTCTCTCTCTCTCTCTATTTCTCTGCTTGAAAATGAATAAATAAAATATTAAAAAAAAAAGAAATGGTGCATAGTTTCACTTAGACATGGAATCCCAAATTAAAAAAAAAGGCAGAGAAGTCAAATACACAGTTATTACCTGAGTAAGGAGGAAGTGGGAAGGTATGGGTCAAGGGACAGGGTGACTGGGGCGTGGGATGGACAGATCTAGAGATCCAGTTCATAATATGAAGACTAGCATTGATAGTGTAACGAAGAATTTTCCTAAATGAGTGCATTTTAGCTGCTCTTCTCAAAGGGTGGGGAGAATATGAGACAATAGCTACGTTCATTTATTTCACCTTAGTAAACACTGCGCTAAGTGAATCCATAACATCATGTTCCATGTCTTAGATATATACAATAAGTTGACTGAAAATATGAAAATTTAAATTTAAACATGAAGTACATAGGCTAGGGGGATGGCTCAGTGGTTAAAGGTATTTGCTTGCAAAGCCTGCTGGCCCAGGTTCCATTTCCCAGGACTCACATAAAGCCAGATAGATACACAATGTGGCACGTGCATGTGGAGTCTCAAGGATTAAGGCACTTGCCTACAAAGCATGACGACCAGGGTTTGATTTCCCAGTACCCATGTAAAAGTCAGATGCACAAAGTGGTGCATGTATCTGGAGTTCCTTTGCAATGGTTAGAGGCCCTGGTGCACCCATTCTCACTCTGTCTCTGTCTCTGTCTCGCTCGCTGGCTCGCTCACTCTGTCTCTCTCCCCTCTCCTTTCTCTCTCCCTCACTCTTTCTCTCACTCTCTCTCTCTGCTTTCAAATAAATACATAAAATTTATTTTTTTAAAAAAGTAAGTATGTAACAAATGATCCCCCACATCATGAATTTTGGCCTACAGTTTATTGTGGCTAGTACATTAATCTTCATTACAGGACACTGTCTGTCTTTTTTAAAATGGGGTTTTCTACAGAGCCTAAACTAGCCTGGGACTTCTTGCCATCCTCCAGCCACAGTCTCTCAACTGCTGGGATTACTACACTACCACGCATGCTTGCTCTTTCTGATGTTCTTTCTTTTCTCTTGATAACTTTAATATATGAACTACTGTAACTTGATTGAGCTCCCATCCTGTCACTCCTCCACCCTCTGTCCACTGAGGACCCTCTGTCCACTGAGGACTCTCCTCCTTCAAGGTAGTCCTTCCTCTGCTTTGTTGTCTCCTTCCTTGTGTCTCCTCCATCCTCCATGTCGAACGTTCATGGGCTCAGAACAGTGCAGGTCTCATGGGGTATCAGTAACCACTGTGAGGTCATGAATGCACCAGTAGGTTCATGTCCCAAGAACAGTGCCTGAACACTACAGTCTTCACACCATGTGGCGCTTAGCATTCCTACTGCCCTCTCTTCTGCAATGTTCCCCGAGCCTTGGAGGGGGTGACAGAAATCTCAGTGAGCTAGCTTTGAGCCCTGGCAGATGTGAAAATCAGGACTCATTCTCTTCTTCTTCTTCTTCTTCTTCTTCTTCTTCTTCTTCTTCTTCTTCTTCTTCTTCTTCTTCTTCTTCTTGTCATTTTGATGACTCTAGGATGTCTGCACTAGGAGGTCCTGCTGATCCTGGCTCCCAGGCAGCCTACACTCATCTCTTGACTTTCTTAAAGTTATAATGAATGAAAGAAATATTTGGACACCCAAAGCACTATTTATGAACCAGAACAGGAAAATTCAACTTTGCTTTTCCTCACAAAATAGTTGCAGCAAGGTGATACTCCATTATCCAAAATCATTGAACAGTTCTTGTAAAAACACCCAGCAGTTGAGACTTGCCTTCGTTAGAAAAATTGTGTTACCATAAGCCAAATATATCAAAAGGAGGGTTGGAGAGATGGCCCAGTGGTTAAAGGTGCTTACTTGTAAAGCCTGATTATCCTCGTTTGATTCCCCAGTACCAACATAAAGCCAGAGCCAAAAGTAGCACATGCATATGGAGTTCATTTGCAGTGGCAAAAAGCCCTCGTGAGTCCATTCTCTCTCTCTCTCTCTCTCTCTCTCTCTCTCTCTCTCTCTCTCTCTCTCTCACACACACACACACACACACACACACACACTCTCATAAACAAATATAGAGGTAAATATATGCTCTTATCATATAATAGTAACAAAACAACATGAGTTATGTGTAATTTATGCAAAGCATTAAAAGATGCTTAGTATTTCTAAACTTGCCAAAAAACTTGAAAAAAAGAATATTTCCTAAGCAGTCAGATATGAAACTATCTCCCAACTGTTTATGAAACTTTATAATTGATTTATGTCTGAGCAAATATGTCTTCAGCTTCATTAGTCTCCTCTTTGTTTATTATGGATAAGCTGCGGCCTGGTTGGACGTGGGGAGCTGTCTGCAGAGATTGAATAACCAGAGAGCCAAGCACGGGCCTCTGAGCCTCGGAGCTGTCTAATGAGCCCCTCTGCCTCCTGCAGCTCGCTCTTCACAGCTCTGTGAAAGACTAATAAACTCAAGCCCACAAACAACAGAACACTCACACATCTATGTCAGTAAGAAACACCCTGAGGAGATGCAGTTTGCTCCTGGCCAGGACTGGGTACTCACTCTCTCTGCGAACTTCCTCCAGCGCAGCGGTAAGCTCTTCCTTGAAAACAGTGGCTTCCTGAGCAATCTTCTCCCCCTTGTCTAACAGATTCCAAGTTGCTTCTTCCACTGAGGCTAGAAGGACTCGGGCTCTTTTTGATCGTCCTTTTTTCCTGTTGGAAGGGTTCTGGGGACAATTGACAAGTGTGGTAACCTACAATTGGAAAAACACAAGGATGTTATTGGGCAATTGTGTATAAGGAATACACAGTCCTGAGATATTAGAACCCAGAAGAAAACAGAATGTCTTCTCAGGAGCATGATCCGTTCACAATTCGGTTGTTACATCCCCTGAAGACGAGTGGCAAAGGGCTGGGGAGATAGTGTGGCAGTTAAAGACACTTGCTTGTGGACTGGAGAGACGGCTCCATGGCTAAGCTGCTTGCCTGCAGAGCCTGAAGACCTGAGTTTGATTCCCCTGTACCCACACAGATGCACCAGGTGGCACATGCATGTAGAGCTGCTGAAATTCCTGGCATGCCCGTTTTCTCTGTCTCTCTTCTATATCTCTCTGCTTGCAAATAAATAAATAAAAATATTTTAAAGATGCTCACTTGCCCTGGTTCAATTCCCCAGTATCCATATAAAGCCATATGTACAAAGTGGCACATATATCTGGAGTGTGTTGGCAGCAGCAAGAGGCCCTGGTGTGCCCATTCTCTCTCTCTGTTTCTCTCTATCTCTCTCTGTTTCTCTCTCTCTCCCTCTCCTCTCCCTCCTCACAAATAAATATATTTAATTAAAGAAAGAAGACAAGTAATGGCATCAGAAATTCCCAACTGAAAAAAAAAGAAACTCCCAAATAAAGACTGCAAGGAAGAGAGATATCAACTCTCAATAAGTTCTACTTTTGCAAGAAGACTTGAGATGACTCCATATTGCTTTAATTACAGAAACTTCATATGGAAAAAAAATACAAAAACTTAATGAAACAGTCAAATGGAAAAAGTATATCTCAAAATCATCATATTATAAAATAAAACCTATATTACTTTTTAGCCAGAAGGGTAGAAAATGATTACTTTTAATTCAATTGGTGTTAGTCTAATTAAACTAAAATATACCGTACTAATATTGGGTGGGAAGGAGCATTCTGAAATATCCGTAGCAATAGTTACCTCGGGGGAACTAAACAGAAACACTCATTGTTATCTGCTTCCCTCTCTTAACTGTCTCCTGTGTCCTGTTCTCTTCTGCTTCTCCAACAAGTACCTTGCAAAGCCCCTACCAGGAGGCCTCTCCTGACCATGCCCTCCCCACTTTTTCCCACTCTGGCCCTCATCCTACTTTCTCCACCTCCCACCTTCAAAAAAAACTATAGAACCTGATCTTTTTTATGTGTTCAAATGTTTATGCTTTTTAAAAAGTGTAAAACTCCATGAAAGAACAAAATGTATTTTGTCTCAGCGCCCACAATGATTCACTGAATGTTATTATATAAATGGCTTTAAGAAGCCAGTTATGGTGGCACACACTTTAATCCCAGCATTTGGGAGGCTGAAATAGAAGAATGATGTGAACCAAAGGCCAGCCTCAGAAAAACAAATATAAAAAATGAATGGCTGACTTGAAGAATGGAGTAATTGAAGAGAAGAACATATTAATGCTTATATTTCATTTGTTTGTTTGTTTGTTTTCAAGGTAGGGTCTCACTCTAGCCCAGGCTAATTTAGCACTCGCTCTGTAGTCCCAGGCTGGCCTCGAACTCACAGTGATCCTCTTACCTCTCAGTCCCCAAGTGCTGGGATTAAAGGTGTGAACTACTATGCCTGGCTTACTGCTTGCATTTTGAAATTCCCTAGTACATTAATAAGCATTATTACTTAAGTATTACTTTTGTAACTTTATTTAAAACAAGAACAAATTCCTCACTACAAAAAAATCATAAGCTGATGAAATGAGCAACATGTTAAGCGGCTTGATTTAATCAGTTCACAATTTATAAAAATGTCAAAGCAAAAAGAGAGAAAAATTTAAAAAAATCAAAGCATTGATGTGTACACCATTAAAATATAAATAATTCATATTTGTCAATGTGGTGGTTTTGAATGTAAATTTCCCATAAGCTTAGGTATTTTTTATTAAATTACTCTGAATTTAACTCTCCAGCATACAGAGCACTGCTGGAGGAAGTATGTCACTGGGGATGAATCAAGAGTCCAGCCCTAAGGTGTGTAGAAAGCTAACTTTAGCTCTGGCTGTTTGTATTGTCTCTCTGTGAATGTATGATGAAGTGAGCCAGCTTCTTCCACCATGATGGAACTTTCCCTGGAATCTGTAAAACTGAAATAAACCCTTTTCTCCCATGTCGTAGTCAGCCACTCGCCACTGGGATGAATCTTTAAACCAGGCACGATTTGGGGAGGAAAATTTATTGAACAGATCCAGGGGAAGAAGTTAAGGGAAAGCTGGCCCCCTTTCACAGATTTAAGTAGAGACAGATAGAAGCCCAGCACCAGCACCACAAGCAAGCACACTGTAACACACTGATTTACAAAATGTAGAATTTCAGGTCAGGGTTCAGGCTCTTCTTTTGCATATCTATCTTTAGTATTTTATATTCAAATTAGAAAGGGTTAGTCCCCAGGAGGCTAGGCCAAAGTGGTACTTCCTCTAGCCAGAAGTCTGGAGACAATTAATAATTTTAATAAATCCTTAATTCTTTTGGGGGACATTATTCAAACTACCACATCCCATAAGCTGCTTCTGCTTTGGTGTTTTATCTCAGCAATGATACAATAACTGCAACAGTTAATTATAAAGCTTAATAATGCTAAGGAAAAAGAAAAAAAACACAGACAAACTTAGAGTAAGAATGTTATTTGGAAGTAAAAATTATGAAAATATAAAATTGGTGGGGTTGGGTTCAGTGGGTACAGTGCTTGCCTCAGAAGTATAAGGACCTAGACATGGTGACATACCCCCAGAGAAGAGGAAACAAGAGGATTCCTGGAGCTCACTGTCTAGCTAGT
>PVHP010051449.1:0-11466 GCA_004024765.1 Zapus hudsonius | reverse complement strand
GTGTGGCTCAGTGGTAGAGCTCCTGCCTAGAATCCCCAGTGAGAGGTTGGGTTGTGGCTCAGTGGTAGATCTCCAGCCTAGAATCCTCCAAAGAAGGGCTGGAATGCGGCTCAGTGGTAGAGCAGTTTCTTAGTATTCTGAGGCTCTAGGTTTAATCTCCAGCAGGGAATAAAAACAAAGCAAATAATAATAATAGCTATTTGTCCCATCCCTGTACCTCTCCCTGAATGCCCTCCTGGGATCACCCTCCCTTGGTATACCAGAATCACTGGGGTCCTGCCACCTCTCCTTGAATCCATGAGCCTTAGAATGCCCCCTCCCCCAACTGCTCTGGGGTGCGTCTCAGCTGCCCAAGACTTTCAAGACCTCCCTCTCCAGCCTCTCCATCAAAGCTTCCTCTGGATGGGTATGTAGGGAGGACTTTTTCGAGCTGTCCAACTCCTGCTAAGCCCAGAAAAGCTGGCACAGTGACCACCACTTCTGGGAAGCCTTTCCATGATGTAGAAAAAGAGGTTCCTTAAATTGTCAGGTTCAGGCTTGACTTGCAGCCAGGTGTTGCAGCGACTGTAAGGAGGATCAGGGCGCCAGGACCGGGGAGGGAATACCGGAGCGAGCCCAGGGTGGGAGTGTGACAGCCTTGAACCACCCCTGATCTCCACCCCTTCCGATCCCCAGCTAGCTGAAGGGTCCCTAGGCGGAGACAAGGGGGCGGGGCCTCCAAGGAGGGGCGGACGAACGGAATCCGGCTGGGACTGCTCGGGAGGGGCGGCGCGCTCGCCCTACAGAGGCGCGTGGAGTTGCTGCGCCCTAACTCGGATCTCGGGCTCGACCACCCCTTGTCTGTCTGCACCTGCCGCGCCGCCATCACGGATCCAGATGGGGAAGGACCAGGGCTTCTCTCGGCACTTTAGGTAGCTTCCCCATCGCGTTCTGCACCTCCGCGAGCCCTGCGCCCTAGGCGCAACACACCCACCGACTTTTGGCCAGCCAGAAGCCAAGAGGGAGTGGGGGTAGGACATCGAGGGGGTTCCCCTTCTCTGGGTGGGCGCCCATTGAGACTGGGCGGAGCCCAGGAGCTGGAGATAGTAAAAATAAACGAGGGTGGGCGCAAGGGCGGTGAGGTTTCCGTGGAAGGTACCCAGAACCCATGGCGTTCCTAGGAGTTGGGATCGGAGCGAAAGGCTAGGATTGAAAAGCTTTCTTCTGTTCCTACACTGGGTGACCGGCTGGGGCTTATTGCCCTGGATAAGAATCCAGCTTGACGCGTCTTGAGTTTGGAAGGCAAGACCTCTCCAGGGCCGCGTTCCTCAGGCCCACGCCACGGGGTGAACCAGGGCCCTTCGCCCCATCCCCATCTGTCTCCACTACGTGGCTAGTTGGTTATTAAGGGCAAGGTGGAGCAGGGAATACCGTGGCAAGACAGGACCTAAGGTGAAGCCTCTGGTAGCAGAACTGACCCTGGGTGAAGGAAGAGTCCTTGGAGCTCAGAAAGTGTTGTAGGTATAGCAGGAGCATAGGAGCCCTGGATTCCTACAGCTGGAGTGTCAGTCAGAGAGACAGTCATTAGTCCTCCACTGCACTTGACTGCGCTGGCTTTAGTCAAAGAAGTAGTGCCAGGATACACAGAGCTTCATGGAGGGTCTATGCAAGACAGGAAGGGTGTTTGGCTCAGCGAGCAGCCTTGACTTCTGGCCCAGCACCCAAGATGCCAAGCAGGGACCTAGCCAACCAACCCTCTTCTCTACCACCTGCCCTGTGGGTGACTCAGTCTGCTTTCTTTCCGGGGTGGGGGGACAGAAACTTTTGTACTTCCATTTGGAAGTGGAGCTAGGCTGGTCCTATGGCCCCTAACACTCTGGCTAGACACTGTGTGTGTGTGTGTGTGTGTGTGTGTGTGTGTGTGTGTGTGTGTGTGTAGGCTATGCATTGCAGAGCTTGGGATTGGAGTCCCAAGCAATGAGATAAACCATTTCAGGTTTGTAACCTGCTTTGCATGGGCACAAGGCATGAAGATATGTATGCAGGCAGACGGAGGCGTCAAGCTCCAGAGACCTTGAGTGACCATCTTGTGTGACCATCTTGAGTGAGGCTTCAGATTTACAGAGCTCACTGCATCGGGCAGGAGTGGGCTTCTAGCAACGAGGAGCTTCCTCCCCCCTCCCCAGAGATTCTACACTCTTTCCTTCCCACCAGGCCCTTGATTCTGTCTGGAAGCCTTATTAGTCCTGCCCATGGAGGGTGAGGGAACTAGGAGGGAGAGGGTTACAGAGCAACTTCAGAAGGGGTTGTATTTCAGCTCTCTGCAAGGCCGCTGCTCCCCCTTTCTGTTCACCCCCAGCATGCCCTTGGCATTGACTTTTGGTACAAGGAACTGGGAAGACAGCTTGGAACACAGCCAGGGATACCTCCCTCCTGCAAGAATCCTTGCCACTGTGCTGAGGCACAGAACACTGGGCTCAGATTCGAGTTATACCGCCCTAGCTGTGTCACTCTGGAAAGTTACAGGCTTCTCTGTGCCATAGAGTCTCTAGTGGGCCACCAAATCCACCAGGGTGTTGGCTGCTGCTATTAAGAGATGGGGCCAGGCCATTCATCACTGTGTCCCGCAGCCCAGCTACAAATGCAGCCTTTGGAGAGCTCCTGCCCTTTCAGAGGAGGCTCACAAGTCCCAAGGACTCATCCCAGCATGTAGACTGTTCATGGGGGTGGGGGCTCATGCCACCCCCTTCTCACCTCCAAGGGTGCTCTCTGGGAAAGCAGGAGCCTCCTCTGAATTAAGCCCCACGGCCTGGCTAGAATAGATGGCCCCTGGGACTCACACAATACATGCAGGGGACTGAAAATACAGCTCAGTGGTGGACCACCTGCCTTCCACCCCTACACTGCAAAAAGAAAAGAAAAAAGTAAGATAAATTGGAGGGATATCAGTGTTGGGAATGGAAAGAGGAGACCAGTTTATCTAAGAGAGCCAAGAACGTGGATGGAGCAGGACAAAAGCTGGGAGGTGGTCCTGGGTCACCTTCCTTCCCTCCTCTCCCTTGCCTTGCACTTCCCTGTCCCCTTTTTGTTTATTGGGCAGGGGGAGGTGTGAGGGCACAGGCAAGAACGATTCACAGTGTCCTGGGGTAGGAGGGTAATCATGGTCTGTCTGTCCCGTTCCCCTGGTTGGGGCAGACTTAATAAAGAATAAGTAAAAGAATAAAATAAAATACAAAGCTAGGAGGTGGGACTGAAGGTGGCTGATGTAGTCCTGGTAAATTGCAAGCTGACAAGTGCCAAGAGCGCTGGCCAGAGGCCCAAGCAGTAAGAAGGAGTGTGAGGACCGCTGAGGGAAGTCAGACCCTGGGTGGGTGATTGCCAAGGTTTTCTCTGGCCGTAGCCTGGAAACTAGCAAAGGAGAAGTGGGGATCCCTAGCTGGGTTTGGCCCGGCAGGTGCTAGAGTTTGAAAGGAAGGAGCCCGGAGGAAGTGGCTGGAGGTGGAGGTTGGACCGCCTCCTTGGACAGGCTTTGAGGCTGCAAAAGCCAGAGTAATGGAATCCAGTCCATGTAACTTGCCCAAGGTGGAGCAAGCGGAATGCCACACTGGCGTGCTCCAGGACCGGGGAGCCTAAGTGTGGGTACAGGAGGCCGGGAGGGATGAAGAGTCCCCGGTCATCGCGAGGGAGAGGCGGGGGAGCCAGTCATGGCCCACCGGGAGGCCTTTGGGACGTGGCACTGAGGGGCCGCACCCCTACTCTGCAGGATCTTCATCCCCAAGAAGCACCGGGCGCGCTTCGACGAGGTGGTGTCTCAGGGACTGCTGGGCAAGCTGTGCCGGGCCCGGCGAGCGCAGGGCGCGCAGCGGCTGCGCCGGAGCCGCAGCGAGGAGCGGCCCGAGCGCCTGCTGGTGTCCACGCGCGCCAGCGCCGCGCCGCGCCGCCCGGACGAGCCGCCCCCGCGCAAGGCTGCCTCGCTCGTGGGGGGCCGCGCGGGCCCCGGGGGCGTGCGCAGGTACCCGGGACGCCTCCCGATTGCCGGCTTGGGATGGAGACGTGGGCAGACAGCAAGGGAGGTGGACACCCGGGAGGACAGGGGACATGTCCACCTCCAGCACCCTGGTCCTCTCTCCCCAGGGCTGGACGAGGGAGGTTACCTGTCCCCCATCCCATCCCCTCTTTCTCCTTAGGACCGTCCGAGTCTACAAAGGCAACAACAGCTTTGGCTTCACGCTGCGTGGCCATGGACCCGTCTGGATCGAGTCTGTCCTGCCTGGTGAGGGGTGGGCAGGTTGTCCTACGTCCCTACAGCCCAGGATGGGTGACAGACTTTGTCGCAATTCTCTCTAAAGATACAAAGCTGCTGCTAAGCAACCCTCCCCCATCCTTACTTTACCCCTCCCCCCACCAATCTCGTGCACATCCTCTGTTCCCAGTCTACTACCTGCTAAGATGTCTCAGGCCAGAGGCCTCTTTGGTGGAGACCATCTCTCCTCCAAGTTCAACATCATCCCAAGCCAAGGGAACCAAGGGCTGCATCCAGACCTATTTTTTTTCACAGGCAGGTCTAAGGGCTCATCCCTGAAAGGGGGGACAGAGCTGGTACCTGCCCAGGCTGTGCCCCAAATAATGGTGCTTGTTTAAAGGGCCCACTGTGCCAGCAGGCCAGATTTTGAGAGGTGGCTTGGCCACAAGACCTCGGTCCCCAAACCTGGAATCTTCTCCTTCAACCCCTTCTTGCTCCTGGAGTCATGACATCTTGGATCAGGTAGAGCCTTCCAGGTGCAGGAATTCTTTTTAATTATTGTGTGTAAACATATGTGTATGTATGTGTGTATACATGTGTATAAATGTGTGCATGTGTGGGTACATGTGTGTATGCATGTGTGCATACATGTGTATAAACGTGTGCATGTGCGTATACTTGTGTGTGGGCACACATGTATCTGTGTACATGTACGTGTGCATATATATATGTGTATGTATTGTGTGGACACACATGTATGTGTGTATACATGTGTGTATTGTGTATATATGTGTGTATGTATATATGTATGCATATGTGTGGACACACATGTGTTTGTATACGTGTGTGGGCACACATGTGTGTATGTATGGGTGTATACATATGTGTGTATGTGTGGGCACACATGTCTGTGTACATACATGTGTGCATGTATGTGTGTAGGCATACATGTGTGTGCACACTCATGCATGTGGATATGGTGTCATTCCTTAGGTATGCTATCCATCTGTTTTTGAGACATGGTCTCCTATTGGCTTGGTGCTCACCAATTAATGTACCCTGGCTGACCAGTGAACTCCAGGAATCCTCCTGTCTCCCCCGCCCGGTGCTGGGATGACAGGCACACACCACCATGCCCAACTGTCTACATGGTGCTAGAGATCAAATGCATTTCCCGTGCTTGTAGAGTAAGCACCTTACCAACTGAGCTATTTTTCCAGACCCTATTTTTCTATTTGAGACAAGTTATCCACTGTAGCCCAGGCTGGCCTAGAACTCACTTCTAGCCCAGGCAGGTCTCAAACTCAAGATCCTCCTGCCTCAGCCTCCCAAATGCTGGCTTAAGCCACTAGGCCCAGCTTCCATATATATATATGTATGTATATATGTATAAATGTATGTATGTATATATGCATGTATGTATGTGTGTATATATGTATGAATATATGTATGCACACATGTATGCAAGTATATATATGAATGTATGTATGCATACATGTATGTATGTATGAATGTATGTATATATGTAGGTATGAATGTGTATATGTATGTATGTATGTGTATGTGTATATGTATATCTCCAGGTTTTAGGGCTGGAGAGATGACCCAGCAGTTTAAGTACTTGCCTGCAAAGCCTAAGGACCAGGGTTTGGTTCCCCAGTACTAGATGCACAAGGTGGCCCATCTGGAGTTTGCAGTGGATGAGTCCCTGGCACACCCATTCTCTGTCTTCCATATTCTCTCTCTCTCATAAATAAATAATAATAAAAACCCAGGTTTTAGGCATGTTGGTACACACCTATCATCCCAGCACTCAGGACCTAGATGCCAGAGGATCAGAAATTCAGGGTCATCCTCAGCTATCTGCTGAATTTTGAGTCCAGGCTAGGCTGAGTGACATCCTATCTCAGAAATAAAATTCATATTTCTTATGATTCAGATGTGCTGAGACTACACGTCAGGAGGCAACTTCCACGGGAAGATAGTTTGCTACTCATGGCTTTCAAGAGGAGGGGCACAAGATGCCATGATGACACATGGCGAGCTGGGAGGTTGGCCAGGAGACAGATGAAGGAGGGAAGAGAGGAGACAAGCAAGTGGCTTATATTGGTTTTCATTGGCAGGGACTGAGGAGGTAGGGTAGAAAGGCTGAACATATTTAGAATTGATCACTTTGAACAATGACAATGAGGTCATCCTGATCTAAATTGCAAGTTCAAGTTGCCAGCCTGGACAGCTTAGTGAGATCCTGTCTCAAAATGAAAATTTAGAGAAGGCCTGGGAACCAGATGTGATGGCTCACTCCTGTAATCCCAGCACTCTGGAGACTGAGGCAGATGGATTACAGTGAATCTGAGGCCAGCCTGGACTACAGCATGAGATCTCTTTTGAAAAGGGGCCTAGGGACTGACCCTCCTGCCTGGTTCCTGGTCCTAAGCTGAATAGGGCAGATGGACAGTGACCCAGAGGAGAACTTCCCAGAGGAGGTGTTTGGGGTGTGGGCTGTGGAGTGGATGCTTGGCACATGAAATGTATGCCTACAGGTGAGTCCTTTTCCCTCTCAGGGTAAGCTCTGAGTCTTTCTCACTTGTAGAATGGGTGGCTGGGAGCAGGGTCTCATACAAGCCCAGGATGGGACAGGTCAGCTGACCACCCTCTCTTCCCACCTCCAGGCAGTCCAGCTGACAATGCTGCTCTCAAGTCCGGCGACCGAATCCTCTTCCTCAATGGTCTGGATATGAGGTCAGTGCTATGAGGGACACTGGATCTTGGAGGTGAGCCATTCTCCAAGACTTTCTGCCTCTTGGGACACCCCCATCATGGTTCCTGCCTCCTCATTCTGACACATTGGCTCCTAATATCTGTCTGTCTTCCAATGGAGAGAGACCCTTTTATCTTTGTCACGCAGGAAGTTGAACTCGGAGCCTTAGTCAAGCACTCTACCTCTGAGCTACATTCCCCAGCCTGCCTTTCTTTCTTTTCTTTTCTTTCTTTACTTACATTGGTTGCTTTTTTTAAAAAAACAGATCTCATGCTGTAGTCCAGGCTGACCTCAGATTCACTGTAATCCATCTGCCTCAGTCTCCAGAGTGCTGGGATTATAGGAGTAAGCCATCACATCTGGTTCCCAGACCTCTAAATTTTCATTTTGAGACAGGATCTCACTAAGTTGTCCAGGCTGGCAACTTGAACTTGCTATTTAGATCAGGATGACCTCAAACTCTGCAATTAAACTACCTCACCTTCCAATGCTGGGATTACAGTTGTCTGTTACCACACCCCGCCAACACTGGAAACTGTTGGCTCTACCTCCAACCTCACTGGGGATGTGGCTCTTTTCTGCAGCCAGGACCATCCAGCTCCATGCTGGGTACACACAATGGAAGGAGCCATGTGTCTGTGTCTTTCTCTGGAAGCTTTGGAGTGACATGGGTACAGCTGTATGCCCAGGAATGCCAGGCCCAGAGTAGCAGCAAGCCAAACTTCCTGAAACCTGGGATGTTTCCTGGATGCAGGAGACAGGTGGCTCAGGCCTTTAATTCCAGCACTCAAGAAGCTAAGATCCAAGAATTACCATTAGTTCAAGGTCACTCTGGACTACAGAGTGAGTTCTAGGTTAGCCTGGGCTGTAGTGAGACCCTGCCTCAAAAACAAAAACAAAACAAAACAAAAAAATATGTGGGGGAGGCAGCACGGCACTGGACAGTGTCCTCTAAGACGACAGAGAGGTCTGTCCGTGATGGCCGTGGGCCCGACTTACATGTCAGGCCCTACTGGGGCCATCTCCTTGGCAGGAACTGCTCCCATGATAAGGTGGTGTCCATGCTGCAGGGCAGTGGAGCAATGCCCACGTTGGTAGTGGAGGAAGGGCCGGTTCCATTTGCCAGCGGTGAGACTCCCATGCCACTTGGCTTCTTTGGTCCGCAGATGCGGGATTGACCAGTATGTGGGGTGGGTTGTCCGGTCTCTTCCCAGCAAACCTACAGCATCCCTTCCCAAGGGCTGCCGCCAGGGGGTGATACAGAGCCCAACACGCACCCATTCAAGACAGCCTTCCTCCAAGAGCAGCTCCCAAAGCCTCTCCAATCCCCAGGGAGACTGCACCTGGCCTGGGGACCCTGGGACATCCATGCCTCTCCATTCCTTTTTGTCCCGACAGATTCCGATTCTCTGGATTCCCCCAACCGGTCTTCAGCGCTCACCTCTCTGCAATGGGTAGCAGAGATCCTGCCTTCCAGCATCCGGGTCCAGGGGAGGACCTTCAGCCAGCAGCTGGAGCACCTGCTTACGCCTCCCGAACGCTACGGAGTGTGCCGGGCCCTTGAGAGCTTCTTCCAGCATAGGTGCTCCAGCTCCGGCAGGATGGTGGGGGGACATGTGGGAGGACCCCAAATTCAATCCTAATCATCTCCATAACTCTTCCTCCAAGAAGGCCAAAGTACCCTGGAGGGGAGCCCCAGCTTTGAAAGCATCTTGCCAGGCTGCCCTGTGAATTTAGGCAGACAGGGCCAGGGACAGGTGGTGAGATCTGGACCAGACCCTTGAGGGGTTTTCTGTTTGTTTTTGTTTTTCTATGGGAGCTTCAGTAGGATGGACTCATCACCACCCTCCCCCATCCCTGGGGTGGCTGTCATGGTCTGGGCCAAGCTCCCCCCTCCTTCATTCCCTAGGGCTTTGTTTAGGCAGGTTTTTTTGTTTTGTTTTTCAAGGTGGGGGTCTTCACTCTAGCCCAAGCTGTCCTAGAACTCACTCTACAGTCTCAGGTTAGCCTCGAACTCACGGCAGTCCTCCTACCTCTGCCTCCCGAGTGCTGGTATTAAAGGCGTGTGCCACCACATCCAGCTGTTGAAGCAGTTTTGACACGATGTAATTCACCCATCTAAGTGTATAATTCAGAAGCTTTAGTCAAGCACTCTACCAAAACAGCTACATTCCCAGTCCTCTGTTGTGTCTAATATTAACATATCTAAGTTTTGCTTCATAAAACAGATATCCTTGGCTTTGCATAATCAAACTTATCACATTTTTTAATATTTTAATTCTGACTTTTGAAATCTATATCTTTTTCTGCTGCCTCTAGCTCAAAAGATATATGATGGATTTTGTAATTTTACCTTTCATACTATGGTCTTGTAAACTAGAGTTCACATGTGTGAGGTGATCTAACAATCTAATTCTTCCCAAGTATTAGATGTGCCACTTTGTGCATCTGGCTTTATGTGGGTCCTGGGGAATCAAACTTCGGTCCTTGGGATTTGTGGGCAAGTCCCTTACATGCTGAGCCATTTCTCCAGCCCAGACCCAGCTTTTGTGAGACAGGGTCTCTCATTGAACCTAGAACTCACTGATTCAGATAGACTAGTTACATAGCAAGCTTCAGTGAGTTTTGGATTCCACGAGAGACCCTGTCTCAAAAAAGCTGGGTACTGGGTTGGGAAGATGGCTGAGTGGTTAAAGATGCCTGTTTGCAAAGCCTACCAGCCTGGGTTCAATTCCTCAGCACCCACGTAAAGCCAGACGGAAAAAGAGGTGTATGTGTCTGACATCTGTCAGGCAAATGTCAAACTGGATACAGTGACATATGCCTGTGATCCCAGCATTCAGGGGACTTGGCAGAGTATCACAAGTTCCAGCATGGGCTACAGAATGAGACTGTGTTTCAAAAATTGAATTTGGCCAGTTGGGAGGCAGAGGTAGGAGGATCGCTCAGTTCAAGGTCAGCCTGGGATGATAGAGTGAGTTCCAGGTCAGCCTGGTCTACAGTGAGACCCTGCCTCATAAAACCAAAACACAACTACAACAAATAGGCAATGATTGGGGCCCGGGAGCTTGCTCACTGGATAAAGCACTTGTCTGCAAGTGTGAGACCTGGAGTTTGGGTCCCCAGACCCACATAAATGCCAGGTGTGGTTGTACCCCTGAAATCCCAGTCCTCGATAGGCAGGGATGGGATTCCTTGGCCAAGCTGGCTAGACTGATGAGGCGAATTGACAAGCTCTGGACTCAAGTGAGAGCCCCTGCCTTCTACAAAACTATAGAGAACAAGACACCCAACAAAAACCTTTGGCCTCCAAATGCACTCACTCACACGTGCACCCATGTGCATACGAGCATGTCTATACACACACATGTACATACATATAGAAAACAGGCATTGAGCCAAATGTTAGCCCATAGGCCATCAGGGATACCGTGAGCCCAGTTTTTAATCTTCTGTGCTGTAGGTGTTACTTTCATCCCCATTTTACAGATGAGGAAACAGAAGTAACATGAGAAAAGCCACTCAGCTGATAGACAGCAGAGCTGTATTTCGAACCTGAAGCAGACTGTCCCCAAAGCCTGCTTTCCTGTCCCCTGCTCTGTCCTTCAAGGGCGGGGTCAAGGCCTGAGCTGAATTCCTTGGCCTAAAACTGCCACCTTGTCCACCTTCATCCTTTGGGGGGGTCCCCTGAGTCATGAGCTCCCTGTTCTGGTCTCCTCCCCAGGAGCATTGACACCCTTATTGTGGACGTCTACCCTGTGCTGGACACACCCGCCAAGCAGGTGCTCTGGCAGTTCATCTACCAGCTGCTGACCTACGAGGAGCAAGAGCTCTGTCAGGAGAAAATCGCCTGCTTCCTGGGCTACATGGCCATGACAGGTAAGCAGCCCCTGCTTATGGCTACCAGCTGCCCAACCTACCAGGTGAACAATCAGACACTTGTTCTCACCTGAAGGCCTTACAGCCACTCTAGGCCCCTCCTACACATGCATTTGGCCTGTGCACTTGCATAACCAGAGACCTTTATTTTTTTGGCAGTTTGGGGAGATGTTGAGACAGATTCATGCAACCCAGGCCAAACTTGAACTTGATATGTACCTGCTGGTTGTAAAGTTCTGATCTGCCTGCTTCAACTTCCCAAGGACTGGGATTACTAAAGTGTGCCACAGCCACACCTGGCTTTTTATTTATTTGTGGGAAGGAGAGAGAGAGAGAGAGAGAGAGAGAGAGAGAGAGAGAGAGAGAGAGAGAGAGAGAGAGAGAGAGAGAGTGAGTGTGTGTGTGTGTGTGTGTGTGTGCCAGGGCTTCTAGCAACTGCAAACAAATGTCAGACACATACACCTCTTTTTTTGGTCTGGCTTTACATGGGTGCTGAGGAATTGAACCCAGGCTGGTAGGCTTTGCAAACAGGCATCTTTAACCACTCAGCCATCTTCCCAACCCAGCACCCAGCTTTTGTGAGACAGGGTCTCTCATGGACCTC
>PVHP010051448.1:0-11338 GCA_004024765.1 Zapus hudsonius | reverse complement strand
TTTTTTTGAAAGAAGCTCTCTTGTTGGCCTGGAACCCTCAAGTAGACTACACTGGCTGGCCAGAGAGCCCGAGGAATCCTCTGTCCCCTCCTAGCACTAGGATTGCGTGCATGTGTCACTATACCAGTTTTTTTCTTAAATATATATTTATTGTCCATAATGAGTTAGATTATTCAGTGGGCAAACAATGAGTTGTTATCCCCAATTCCCCAATACCCTCCTCCCCATCCCCAATCAGCTGGATATCCTCCTCCGTGGGCCGTCTGGATCAGTCCCTGTGGCAGGGGACCCTGGACTATACCAGTTTTGAAACTGGATTCTGGGGGTTAAATTCAGGTCCTTATGCCCGAAAGGCAAGCACTTTACCAACTGAGCTAACTCCCCAGGCCTCATGGGGAATCTTCTTATCCACTTTGCACATTTGTACACAATAAGCATGGCTGTGTGCCGTGGCCAATCTAGACACTGCCAACTGCAGGCACAGATGCCGCTGTCAGTGGGCAAAGCCATCTTAGCTCAGCACATGTATAACAACCCTCAGACAACACTTGATTCCTGGCTGCCAGCCCCCCTGAGAAAAGGGAGCCAGTCTTTTTTTTTTTGTTTTTGGTTTCTCGAGGTAGGGTCTCACTCTAGCTCAGGCTGACCTGGAATTCACTGTGTAGTCTCAGGGTGGCCTTGAACTCACAGCAATCCTCCTACCTCTGCCTCCCGAGTGCTGGGATTAAAGGCATGGATCACCAGGCCCGGCGGGAGCCAGTCTTTAACCACTGGTCACTAAGAGACTTGAGCATTCAGCCATTCTTTGTTGTTTACCACATTCCTTTTTCTCACAACTCCCTGTCATTGGCTAGATTTTTATTTTTAAACACTTAATTTATTTATTCCAGGAAAAGAAAGTGTGCGTGTTTGGACATGCCAGGGCCACTCTGCTGCTACAAATGAACTCCAGGTCCATGCACCACTTTGTGCGCCTGGCTTTGCATGGGTACTGGGGAATTGAAACTAGGCTGTTAGGCTTTGTAAACAAATACCTTTAACCACTGAACCATCTCTCCTGGCTAGATTTTTTTTTGGCTTGGTTTCTTGAGGTAGGGTCTCACTCCAGGCTGACCTGGAATTCATTATGTAGTCTCAGGGTGGCCTTGAACTCATGGTGATCCTTCTAACTCTGCCTCCTGGCTGGATTTTAAAAAAAACTATTTACTTATGAGAGAGAGAAAGAGAGACAGACAGACAGACAGACAGAGAATGGGTACATCAGGGCCAGCCAGTGCAATGAACTCCAGACACATGCACCACCTTGTGCATCTGGCTTTACATGGGTACTGGGGAATCAAGTTCTGGTCCTGCTTTGCAGGCAAACGCCTTAACTGCTAAGCCATTTCTCCGGCCCCCTGGCTCTATTTTTTTTTTCAAGCAGAGAATTTATTAAAATTTATTAAAAGGCACAAGAGTTAATAGAAAGAATAAGATATACTCAAATGTGGTGACAGGCTACTCCAAGGTAAATCTCACCTCATGTCATTACAATGGCTATAAGTATGTTCCTATGGCCTTCTAAATTACATTCCCTGGCTCTATTTTTAATTATAGGTAAGTAATATTTTTTGTGCATGTCATGTCTCTTGTATCCCAGGCTGACCTGAACTTACTATGTAGCTGAGGATGATCTTAACCTTCTGGTCTTCCTACCTCCACTTCCCAGTGTTTGGATTACAAGCATTACCACTGCACCCAGTGTATGCTGTGATAGGAGTAGAATCCAGGACTTCCTGCATGCTAGGCAAGCACTCTACCAAACTGAGCTGTGTCACCATCCCAGGGCAGGAAATGTGATCAGACAGCAAGAGTCATGGATAAAAGTAGGTGAAGAAAAAAAAAATTATGAGGTTTTCATGGAACATAGAGGAAATTCCCTTAAAAACTCAACACTTGCTGCTCTTAATATTGACTGGTTAACTTTGCACCTTATTATCTTTGTTCCATTTGGTATATTTATAGAATATGTTTTTTATTAATGAATTTCCTGAAGCAAGTATAATAGACACATAAGGGCATGTTGATCACCTACCTGCCTCTGTATATTTATTGCTGGCCTTTGGAGACTGCTCAGATAAAGGAAGTTCCAGGAAAACTCCAAAAAACATTCAGTTCCTTGAAATCCATTCCACGAAACATCTATTCAAAAGACAAAGAAGCAAGATATTCGTGAGTTTGTCTGTGGTCCCAGAAGTGATCAGAACAATTTTCTCTTCTTCAACTGGACAGATGTGACCACACTGCTCTGGTCCAAATAGCTGGACATGCCTGTCAGGAGGTTTGCTGTGGGAGGTGCCTGATCTGTCAAGCAAGAATGTGAAGTGGATTCTATGGTTTCTGTTTTGTAGCTATTTCCTCCTGATAGAAAGTTCTCTCTTGGAGGCAATCCCAAGACAAGAGACCCTGAAGAGGAGCTGCCTGCAAGGTTTTCAAAGGGGCTTCTGAGATGCAGTTCTGGTGAGCCATCCCCCCAGTGGGGCCGGGCTTTCAGGTGATGCAGCTGCCTTCCAGTCACCTATGCTCCTGTAAGTAACCCTCAATAAACTCATTGGTTCACCAAGCTTATCTGGGTAGAATTGTTTCTGTCATCTGTGCCCATCTGGGGTGAATGGATGCTTGTTCACATTTTCCAAGGAAAATACATACAACGGTTGTAGTAAAGGTTACCACATCAGGAGGAACTGCAATTATTTCATAACCATTTCCCTGATTATATAGATTTGAAAACAGAGGCCAAGAAATGGCTGGAGACTCATTTGTGATCATCTGACGCTTAAGAGAAAAGTTGAGAGTTCAACCTGGACCTTGTTCCAAACTGAGGTCTGAGATCTCAGAAGTTCATCTAAGCTTCCATGCCCTTGAGCTTATGACTGAAAGAGCAGTCATCATCACACAGCACACCGACCTTACATACCTGAGAAACCTCCAGGCATCTTGAGGGAGGGGTGGTAGCATTTTGCCATTAGAAAGTCCAGGAACTGAAGAACACCTGTTTGAGTAAAATACCCCCTGGCAGTAATTGAGTGTGTGCAAATCAGTTGTGAATGTAGGTGCAGCCCAAATGCTAGGCTGCCAATTTTCCTTACTGTGGAGGTGAAGAATCTGAGAGGAGTTCTAGAATAAAGTGTCCTGGGGCTCTACTTAATTTAAGTCTCACAAACAGGGCTATGTTTTTGAGTTTTGAGGTCTTATCATAGACCTGTCCACTCTAAGTTGTCATCACTTCTCAATGAAAGAAGGGGCTGGGAAGATAACTTAGAGGGTAAAAGCACCTATTGTGTATGCAAAAGCATGAGGACCTGAGTTAGATTCATAGCACCCAAATAAAAAATCCAGGCATGGTCATGCATGCTTGTGGCCCCAGGTGCTGAGGAGGGGTGGAGACAGGAAGATCACTGAGGCCTGCTGGTGAGTCAGCTTAACTGAAAAATAGATAACTCCAGATTCAGTGTGAGATCCTATTTCAAAGATGTACAATGGAAGTGTGATAGAGGGCAAGAGACATCTTCCTTCCACAGACCTGCACAAGGGGTATTCATGTCAGCACACACATGTGCATACACCACACACACCACATACAACACTACCCCAAATATTTAAGAAAAAGACCATCTTGGATATTCTTGTGTATGTGGGTGCCCTACAACTGCACTTCTCTTCTTCCCTAGTCTAGTAGCTCTAAAGGGTATTTCATTCTCTGCCTCCCATTGCTCTGGACACTAAGAAGACTAAAGAGAAATGGCAGCAAAAAATGGGACCTTGTGCTGAGTTTGGCTGCCTGACGTTTCAGTTGGCCTGGATGCTATTAAAATAATTGGAGAAAGGCCAAGTGTAGTGGCATACTTTGTAATCCTAGCACTTGGGAGGTAGAGGCAGGAGGATCAGGAGTTCAAGGCTAGCCTCAGCTACATAAGTTTAAGGCCAGTCAAGCTTATTATGTAGCTGAGACATGAGAACAATCATGTCTCAAAAGACAAGCCAAAAATTGGAGCAAAGATTTGAAAATCGGTGGTCTTATATAGACATTTGCATGTTGGGTATCTCTTTAAATTAAAAAAATGGAAAGTCTGGCCACACCAGATCCTAGTTCCCCGTACAGTAATTATGGATTAAGTGGCCTTTGTGCCTCTTAGACCAGCCATGAATTCATTCCCTGAGCCTTCCAGGCTTCTGAGTTTACTGAACATGAAATAATAAAAGCCACAGAAGCGCCATCATATGTCATTCATTCTTTGATTCACTCACAAAAATTTATTGAATCCTAGCCTGGCATGGTGCCTCATGCCTTTAATCCCAGCACCCATGAGGCAGAGGTAGGAGGATTGCCATGAGTTCAAGGCCACCCTGAGACTACAAAGTGAATTCAAGGTCAGCTTGGACTAGAGCGAGACCCTACCTCAAAAAAAAATTATTGAAGCCTGACTCTATGCCAGAGTCAATTCTAATATGAACCCAGTGTTCAAGACAAGAGATACTTGCTAATTTGGTCATCAAACATGTATTATGTCAGCCTTCTTCTAAGCAGGGAAGTCGCGGGGGAAGAAGCTGAGGACAGACCCAGAGAGCTTCACCCGCTGCATGTTGCTCCTTAGTTCAATGCTTCTGTTCTCCCAGCCTTTTTCTCCTCTGCCCCTCCTGCCACTTCCTCTAAAGTTTCAATACATTCACAATATCAGCAAGATGGCTTGATGGAGGCCTCCAGAGCGTCTCTGTGCCTGCAATCTGAGCCCATACTGACACATATGCCAGAGATTGGCAAGGCACCAGAGCATCTGTTGGTTGAGGACAAATATCCTCAGTGGTTTGTCCACAATGATGTTTCTTTGATCAACATGGAAGACTGAAAAACAGTGGCCCCAAGATGTCTACATTCAAATCCACAGATCTTTATTCAGTCACACGTACTTTGCAGATCCAGGTTATCATACAATCAACAGGGACGCTGATAAGAGAAGGGTGGCTTTAATGATGAAGGAAGGCAGACAGGAGCTGAGAGATACTGGTGGCCTCTGGAAACCAGAAGGGAAAGAAAGAGAAATATCTCTCTGGTCTTTCCAGAGGGAACTTGGCCTGGTGTACTAATTTTCTATTTCTGCACTTCCAGAGGCACAGAATCAATCCCAGAACCCACATAAAAATGCCAAGCGAGGCGGAACACCTGTAACCCCAGCTCTGGGGAGGCTGAGATGGGAGGATCTTTGGGAATCACTGGCCAGCCAGTGAAGCCTACTTAGTGAGTTATAGGCCAGTGAGAGACCTTCTCTCAAAAAAAGGTGGGGTTGGGAGATGGTTTAGTTGATCAAATGCTTGCCATCTGTATTAGTCATGGTTAGTAGAGGAACAGAACCAATAGAATGAATTGTAGTAAACAGGGGGATTTATTGGATTGCTGGATCACAACAGTCCCAAAACAGCAGTCTACAAACCTGAGAGTTGAGAGTCAAGGAACTTGTAGCTGCTCAGTCCACATGGCTGGATGCCTCAGCAGTCCCAAGCCAGCACTGCAGGCCTAAAGGTTTCCTGGGGAGTTGCTGATCTTCAGTCCAGTCTGGAAGGCTGAGGAAGATTCATACAAATAAGCACCAGCAGCCAGGCAGGCTGGAGGGGTGGAGAGAAATTTCTTTCCCCTTTATATAGCCTTAGGGCAGGGTCCTGCAACCCTTTCCCAGACTTTTTTTTTTTTAATATTTTTATTTATTCATTTTCAAACAGAGAGAGAGAGAGAGAGAGAGAGAGAGAGAGAGAGAGAGAGAGAGAGAGAGAGAGAGCTCACCAGGGCCACCACCCTGAGGATCTGGCTTACGTGGGTACTGGGGAATTGAACCATGGGCCTTAGGCACTGGAGGCAAGTGCCTTAACCGCTGAGCCATCTCTCCAGCCCTTTCCCAGACTTTTTGACTTCCTGAGTCTCTGGAATTTCCTTCCTGCACTGCCCTCCCAGGAAGGAATGTTTGTTTCTAACTTCCCTGAGCCTCCTTACATCCTGCCCCCTACTGAGAGGGTTGCCTTCTTATAAACAGAGCCATCCAAGATTACTAAACAGGTCAAGTTGACAACTAAATTTAATCATCACACCACCCAATTTAGGGCCTGAATTCAGATCATCAGAACCCACATAAAAGCTAGGTGTGCTGGTGTGTACCTGTAACCTCAGTGCTGGGGAGGCAGAGATAGGAGGATTCCCAGGACTTGCTGGCTAGCTTATCTGGGCAAGTCAGTGAGCTTTGGCTTCAGCAAGAGACTATGTCTCAAAAAACAAGGTGGTGAGTGAGTAAAGATGATACACAAGTCTGGATTCCACACAATATATATATATATATATATACATATATATATATGTATATATATATATATCTTTCACATAACATACACATGCATACATACCCATATGCAGGTGTATGCACACCAATACAAACACACATGTGTATGTATATCAAAACTTGTATACAGGAAAAAAGTAAGGCCAACAACAGCACTTGCGGAGCAACATTGCACTTGCACTTATGTGCATATGTCCCCCAGGTGAACACACATACATGCAAAACATATTAGTGATGAGGAAACCCATAGTGACTTCCTCATGGACTTTCTAGGCATTCTTCACTGACAGTAGGCTTCCCAAACCAATTCTGAGGTCAGAAAAGGAAGAAGATATAATGATTTTTCCTGCTCACTGGGAAGCACTGGGCACGAGGAATTCTGGGTTTTGCAGACCCAGTCACTTGGGTCTAAGAAAATGGTTCTGGAAGGGCTTTGTATGGTATTAGATTACAACTGGTGAGCATTTATCTCAAGGACAAATTTCAGTTCAAGAACCCGAGGAGGCGTTATGTGAGGCCAATGGGATATTTAGTTATTAACAAAAAGCTCTGTGTTGGATACCCTGCAAGAGTGAAATGCAGACACCTGTCACCAACAGACACATGGAGGTCCCAGTGCCTTACGTCTGGCTTTTCTGAAACATAAGAAGGTTCAACAATTCATCCATATGACAGGAAATCTGTGCTTGTTACACAAGCGTTAGTTCCTGTAATTAAATGCCCTGATTTGGTGAAAAATTGGGAATATAAATGCTGGAGAGATGACTCAGTGAGGAAAGTGCTTGCTATGAAAACATGAAGACCCGAGTTTGATCCTCAGGTCCCATACAAAATGTTCCATGCCTAGAATCCTAGCCCTGGGAAGGCTCCTGGGGCTCACGAGCTAGCCAGTCTAGGCTAGTTGGTGAGTTCTAGGCCAGTGAGAGACCCTGTCTCAAAAGAAGATGGGCATCCACATCATATGAGGTTGTAATATAGCCTCCACACTTATGCACATACATGCACATTGGTGCACATACACGAAAACTCGTGCACACACACACGAATAGCATGAATCTATGTTATTTAGAGTTAAGTTGGTGACCACTGACAACTGACAGACTTCGAACTGAAGGGATTCCTCATCTGTGGGATTAAGCTTTAGCCTACTTCCCTCCTATACCCACTCTGGTCTGGGTCAGCCCACGGGACCGGGTCCTGAGCAGGTAGGGTCAGTGAAAACTCACAGGCCTGGCTGGGCAGGTCTGGAGCTTTTGACATGCCCAGGCCCTGGGACCGAGATTAATATCAATCTAAGGAACAAACATTTTCAGTGTTGGTCTAAAACACAACCAGTGTTTTACTGGCAGCTTCTTAAAAGCACATGACTCATTCAGAAATACAACTTTGGATCGATGAATACGTCAGACTTTCAGGTAAATTTAATCACTGGACAACCATTCTTTTATTTTCCCCAAACCAGAATTTCATATTGCATTTCATTCCATTAGTTTTGATATAAAGTGGCAATTGATAGGTAACCATATGGACAGGTCTCCCAGGGGCATCATCTAACAATGAGCCTAAATCACTTATTCCAGGCATGATTCATGGCACACAGAGGAGTGGGGAGTCATCGAGTATTTAAATGTAGAACTAAAATAGCGCAGCACTTAGACTCTCTTATTTCACTTACATAGCCAAGCTTAATTAACTATAAGGCGAGACTGCTTCTCAGTATGTTGAACCAGGATCCAGGTTCTTACTATGTTGAAGGACAGCAGGAAGGTGATGGGGGTGGAGATGGATCCTATCAGTGTTGATTTTGGAGGGGGAGCCCCCTAGTGCTTTACTCCCACTTAAAAAAGCAACAGACTTCCTTTGAAGCAAGGGACTGTGCAAGACCTTTTAGATCCTCACACTTGTTCTGAACTACTGAAAGTGTGGCTCTATTAGTAGTGCAGAGATGGGTGGGCCTCAGACCCAGCTCATGAGGAACCAAAGCAGGAGATACAATTTATGGAACATCTGTGACGTTTTTAAATTACTTTTCCATATATAACTTGCCTTACTCTATTTTCTATTGCTGTAAGTGAATATACAAGACTGGGAAAGTTATAAAGAAATGTATTCCTCAGCATTCTGAAGGTGGAGACATCAATGAGCATGTGGTGGTGTCTGCTTGGCATCTGATGAGTCAGTATGCCAGCTCATGTCTGCTGGTTCCACCTTCATGACTTCATCTAACCCTAATCACTTCCCAGAGACCCCATTTCCAAATACCATTAATACAAGAATGTGGGGGATTGTTTGTGGTGCATGAACTTTGGGGGAGAAATATTTAAACCACAGCATGAGTTATTTTGATTTAACAATATTAATGGGTTTGAGGATATAGTTCAGTTAGTAAAGTGCTTGTCTTGCAAGCATGAAGGCCTGAGTTCCATTTGCAGAACCCTCATTAGAAAAATCAGCATGGTGGTTGAATCTATCCTCCCAGCACTTGAGAGGTAGAGATGATTCCCTGGGGAATTTGATGCCTAGCCAGTCTGGCCTGCTTGGCAAGTTCCAGGTCAGTGAGAGACCCTGTCTCCATAAAGAAATAAGAAAGAAAGAAAGAAAGAAAGGAAAAGAGAAAGAGGAAGGACGGAAAGAAGGAAGGAAGGAAAGAAGGAAGAAGGAAGGAAGAAAGGAAGGAAGGAAGAAATGGAGTAAGGAAGAAAGGAAGGTAGAGCTGGGGAGATAATGCAATTGGTAAAGTGCTTGCCATGAAAGCATGAATACCGGAGTTTGGATAACAAGAACCCTTCTAAAATGCCAGTGTGCACCAGTAATCCCAGTGCTAGGGAGGAAGAGACAGGGAATCCCTGGGGGGCTCACCTGCTAGCTAATCTAACTGAACTAGTGAAATCTAAGTTTAGTGAGACACCCTGTCTCAAAATACAACATAAAGAGCAATCAAGTAAATGTAAGACACCTGATATTGACCTGTGGACCCTATACACTCATGTGAACACATGTGCAGACACACCTACACACATGTATATGCACATACACGTTCCCATATATATGCAAAAAGAACAGAAATATAAGAAGTTGAAGGGCCTATTGTCTTTAGCCTGGCTTGTTAAAGTCACTGAGCACAGGCCAACCGGAAGCCACATGGAGAGCAGCCATGTGTGAGGCTGGATTTTGGTGCTATTCATGGTGAGGGGAAGATGCAGGCTTTCCCCTGGAAGGGTGGGCAAAGTACCTAAAAGGAGTGGTCATAGCACACAAAGATTAGGATTTGAAACCTAAATAACCATCAGTCCCAGGGGAGCTAACTTGAGGACAGGATGCAGCAGAGCTGTTTTAGAAGTAAGCCTTGGACTGGCTGCTGAAAGGAGGACCTTTCTGAAGCCTTGGAATAATAACTAGGAGAATGCTACTGACATACTTTGCATATTATTTTCATGCCTCAGCAGCTTGCCAGAGAGTTAGCATAGAGCTGCAGAAAGAGACCAGAGTCTCCACCCTGCTAAAACCATATTTAGTGGTACACTGCACAAGGTATGGAACTTTTTTAAAAGGTCCATAATCTTGAAGTAAGATAGAAATGAATTCAAGTCACAAGTCCCAACTTTGCGGTTTTCAACTTTCATGCACATTATGTGTCTCAGAACTTTGGTTTCAGGTTTATAAAATAGAACAATATTTATCACAATATGTTTTTATGAAGATGAAATGAAAAAAAATTATTCAAGGTGTTTAACTCAGTCTGAAAATTATAGCCCATTAGGATGATGGTTAAGTTGCTGTAACAAAGATTCCCAAAGCTATTGTTTAAAGAATAAGAGAGGACAGTCAGGCATGATGGCATACAGCTGTTTGAGACCAACCTGGGCTACATAGTCACATTCTGTCTCAAAAAAACCCCAAAATAACTAAATAAAAATTAGAGATGTTCATTTTTGTCTTATGTTAATATCCATTGGAAAATTTTAAATTGGTGAGGTTTCACACCTAAGGATGCTTCTGGAACTTACTGGAAAGAGGAAAGAGATGCTATTTAATATTCTATAAGAGCCAGGGCAGCCCATCAACAAATAAGAAGTCATCTGTCCTGGAATGACAAGTGCCATAAATCATAGGGTATTTTTATAAAGGTCAGTCAGATCAGCCATGAACAGTCCAGGCCATGTAGCTTATGGCAAAGGAAGGTTAGCAGCGAGCTGGTCAAGGTCCCTGCTGCCGCTAAAGTGATATAAGACTCCCTTCCCAAATGGAAAACGAACCCCTTTTATTCATCAAATCATCTGCTGAAATGCAGAAAGTGCAAAAAGAAACAAGTCACACTTTGCAAAGGAAGTGATTGTGGGCCAGCATCCATGGCCCAAGAACAAGACCTCAGCTTGGATTTAACTTCACATATGGACTGTCCCAAACTCAAGATGATTTAACTTTAATCAATAGTTCAATCTTATGATCATATGAAAGCAATGCACACTGAGTGGAAACCACACGGGACGGGGCTGGAGATGTAGCTCAGTTGTAGAGTGTTTGCTTAGCACGCATGAAGCCCTGGATTCTATCCTCACTCAGTATTTGATAAACTGGACATTGTGACACATGCCTGTAATCCCAGAATTTGGGGTTAGAGGCAGAAGGATCAGAAGTTCATGGCTACATAGGGAATTTGAGGCCAGCCTGGGCTACATGAACACCTACAAAAGACAGAGGAGGGCTGGAGAGAGGGCTCATTAAGTACCCTTCCTGGAAAGCCCGAGGGAGCCTTGAAATCACCTGAGTTTAAATATTCAGAACCCACTTAAACAGCTGAGTGTGGACACAGGCACCAGTAACCCCAGGTCTGCAAAGAGGAGTGGAGGCCAGGGCATCACCTGATCTTGTGAAAAGCAGCAAGCTCAGGTATCTCTGAGACTTGGCTCAAACAAGAATGGGCCAGTGGAAGAGTGATGAATCAAGCCACCTCGTGTTCTGCTCCAGCCACTGCC
>PVHP010051447.1:0-11442 GCA_004024765.1 Zapus hudsonius | reverse complement strand
CGAGCTTAGGGGTCCTTGTGTCGAAAATCCTTGGTTTCTGTCTCAATGGCCTATCCTGTGTTGATTGAATGACTGTGGTTATAGGTCCCTTGTTCATCTGTCATTGTCTGCTGGGTTCCCTATGGATCCTCCACGATATGACTGTGGTGGCTCCTCTCTTGCCAGGATCTCAGCCATCGGCCTACGGTTGGTTGGTAGGATTAGATGGGCCACAGCTCTCTCGTTGCATCCTGAAAAACACAAACACATTTGGCTTATCCAGAGTTGGTTAAAAATGGTACATTTTAGCTGGGTGTGGTGGTACACGCCTTTAATCCCAGCACTTGGGAGGCAGAGATAGGAAGGATCACTGTGAGTTTGATGCCAGCCTGAGACTCATAGTGAATTCCAGGTCAGCCTGGGGTAGAGCGAGACCCTACCTTGAACACCGTACCCCCCAAAAAAAGTACATTTTAAATTTTAATGCAAATGAGTCATTACCTCCAGGTCCAAATTGTTTTGCCTAATTATTTATTTACTTATTTATTTTATGTACTGGTGCATGCGTGTATGTTTATGTGTGTCTCTATATGGGCACTTATGCCACCATGCATGTATGGTGGTCAGTGGACAGTCTTAGAGTATGGGTCCTATTCTTCCCCCTTCTTAGAGAGAGAATCTCTCTTGATTTTTGCTAATGGGAGGCCCGTCTAGCTTGCTCATGATCTTTGGGATTCTCCTAGCTCTGCCTCCCAAGGCCATAGGTGAATTGGGATAATAGGCAACTATGTGCCATTTTGCATCTGGTTTTGTTTGGGTACTGGGGAACTAAGTTCTGATAGGCAGGCTAATAAGTAAGCATCTTTAACAGCTGAGCTGTCTTCCCTGCCCATATTTTTAATGTTTTTCAATGAACAAAGATTATTTTCTGAATCTAAATCGGTTACTAAATATTTATCATAAAACCCTAATCATTTATATATAGAGAGATAATAAGTAATATCATCAGTAAATAACTTTTAGCCAGAAAACAATCTTGATTTTTATAAAACTATTATATATTTAGATATTTCTAAGGTTTTACTTATTTTTCTTTTTTCTTCATTTTTCTTTGCAGTTTTAATCACACACACATACACAAACACACACATGCATGCACACACAACATTCTTTACTGAGTTATAAAAAGTCAGACTTTGAAACAGTATTAAAGTAAATATCTAGCCTTTCTTTTCCATGAACTCATAATCTGTTACTAAAGATGCGGTACAAAGGATGAAGGTAGGGTATGGTTTTTTCTTACTAGGTCCCTGAACGTTATTAGTAATACCTTGTGGCAGACACCTAAGAGAGATAGGAATCATGTCAAATGTTGGTGGTGGTTAATGTTCCTTTATAGATATGTTAGTGCTGCATAAAAGTTGGGTTCTTCTTACATTGTTGTGAAACTCAAGTTTTCCACCTACTAAAGAGATGGGAAGAAGCCAGGCATGGTGGCGCACGCCTTTAATCCCAGCACTCGGGAGGCAGAGGTAGGAGGAGCACCATGAGTTCAAGGCCACCCTGAGACTACATAGTGAATTCCTGGTCAGCCTGGGCTAGAGTGAGACCCTACCTCGGAAAACCAAGAGAGAGAGAGAGAGAGAGAGAGAGAGAGAGAGAGAGAGAGAGAGAGAGAGAGAGAGAGAGAGAGATGGGAAGAATCTGGGGAGATGGCACTACAGGTAAGGTGCTTGCTTCTAAAGCCTGATGGTCAGTGCTCATCTTTGTGTACCCATGTAAAGCCCAACACACAAAGAGACACATACATCTGAAATTTGTTTGCAGAGGCCTTGGTGTGCCAATATTTGTTCTCATTCTCTAGGACGAGGTCAGTATTGTATAAACTTGCTAGACAAGCACTGAGTTTTTTTGTGACTGACTGTTACACTTCCTTTTATGATGGGAGATAATGCTGCTGTTTGCTGTTCTTAAAACTGATTCCTGGTTATTTTTTATGGTAATGACTTTGAATGTTAGCATCTTTGTTGCCTTGTTAGAAGGAATAAAATATGAAAGTTTATACAATAAATCTGCCACTCTACTATTTGGAAAATGACTTAATCTCTTAAAATTAATTTTACACATAATGAGACTTCAGTAGCAGTAATACACCATAATAGGAATAATATATCTGCCTATTTACCTTGTTAAACAAAGGGAGTTCTTGGTTAAGCATTATTGTCATCAAATATGTCAGTTGACAGACTTCTAGTCTCAAGGAAATCATAATCTATTCCAAATACTAAAGAAGTCTGCTCCTCTTCTTTGAAATAAAAATTTATAGCTGGGTGTGGTGGTGCATGATTTTAATCCCAGCACTCAGGAGGCAGAGATAGGAGGATCCCTGAGTTGAGGAAAGCCTGGAACTACAGGATGAGTTTTAATTCACCCTGGGTTAAAGTGAGACCCTACCTTAAAAAAAGTAGTAACTATTATAATAATTATAATAAAAAATAAACATGTCATTTATGTTAAATAATTGAATATGTAAAAACTGAAATTCAAAGAGGTTAAAGGCTTACTACAAGATTTTTGTAACTAATTCCATTTCTCCTATTTTCACAATTAAATATAATTATATTCTCCTTATTAGCGAGCTAGATTGAGGCAACCTGAACAATCATCTGTGAGGTAAAAGCATGAAGAAGTAGAGCAGCATGGAAGAGTCAGTTGCTCAGAACCATGGTCTGGCTTCAACCAGAGTTCTGAGAAAAACTTATCCCAGTAATGAGATAAGCGCTTCCTAGTGTGTTTCTTCATAACTGCCGGTTTAAACTTGGTCCTGTGTGCTTTCACTATACTTTCTTTTCATAGAGGAAGAAAACATTCTGTCTAGAAGATAACTATAATTTCTCTTGATTATTAGAAATTCTTGTGAAATTGTGGGCACAAATCTTTGTCACGTCTAAAGCCCAGAAGCTACTGTTTCGGATCATAGATTGTTTGCTGCTGCCCCATGTTGTTCTTCAGCCAGACAAGGAGCTGCCTGCCCCCATGCTGACTGCACTTCAGGAGAAACACCCATTGTTTCTCCAGGTGTGTTATGGGTAGCTGCCTAGACCATGAACTGCCATGAAATGCAGATTTAAGCCTCAGACAATGGCATCTCAAGACTGAGTGCTGCATGTGTCTGGTTCATTGTTCAATGCCTTTGTGGGCTTGGCTCAGAAGAGAAAGATGCCAGGAAATTCCAAGAAGCCCAGGTGGAGAAAGCAGGCAGAGCAGAAGTGTGCTGAGTACTGTCCATCTATAGAGACCTTTTTTCTGACAAGCAGACGTGGGGAGAGGAAGTATGAGAGTAGGTGTTAGGGGTCCAGTCCACTCCATCCAAGGGAACACTGTATTCAAGGATGGGAACTTTAAGGCAAGCATAGCACATGGTTCTGCTTTTGCTGCAGATGTAATAAAAGCTTTACATTCATGCTGAAAAGTGGGGGCTTCAACAAGAAGTGGGACTAATTTAATCATGTTAATATTTGAGAAAAGTGATTCTGGTTTGAGAAGTTAAATTTGTGCTTTAGGAGGCAGGGACTGGTTCATTGAAAATATTTGCTCAGTATCATGGAGAAACAGAAAGGAAATATTTCCTGTATGTCAGAGTCTGGAGAAAGTAGTACTGGTAACTGAATAAGAAATTCTAGAAATGCCAGCGTGAAGATAAGAATTGTTTTGTGGCATGTGGTAGCACATGCCTGCATTGACAGCACTCAGGAGGCTGAGGCAGGAAGATCATGCATTCCAGGCTGGTCTGGGATACATAGTGGAAAATCTGGTTTTTGAACCACTTTAGTTGACATTCTGTGGATGTGTAAACACTGATGGCCAGTAAGCAGTTAGTGTATGATACTGAGAGTAAGACTGTGGATATGAGAGTCAGCAAAAAAAGCTGAAGAGGAGGGAAAACTCATTTTGATTAGCTAGCAGGTCACCTCTAGTTGAAATTTTTAAACAAAATATTAAAATGAGAAGTTTTAAGTTGACTCTCTAGTTTCGTATTCTTGCTCATATATTAAAGCCCTTAGAAATTTCATAAGTGATAAATTGATTTTTTTTTTTTTTTGGTGAGTTGACCATTTGGCAAGACTGATAGGGAGCTAGCTGTATCTAAGTATGGGTGCTCCGGGCCTCCTGCCACTGCAAACAAACTTTAGACCCATGCTCTTCTTTGTGCATCTTGATTTACATGGGTACTGGGGAATCAAACCAAACTCAGGCCATTAGGCTTTGCAAGCAAGCACCTTTAAACATTGAGCCCTCTCTCCAACCCCCATTTCTTTTGTGAAGGCATTAGCTTGAACTCTTGTAACTATGAGTTCCTATGGCCTTTATTGAGCTCTTAATTTCTCCAAACCTGTTTCCTTAGCTGCAAATGGGAAATGCAGTAATAGTTTGAAACATTGAATTGAGATGGATGAGCAAAAAGAAGGTGGCACGGGGGACTCTTTGAGTATACTTGTAGGTCTTAAACTTCATTCCTCTCCCTTAATTACTGATATGGAAAACATGATCTTAATGTGCAGAGTGTTAGGGTAAATTTTATATCATACCCAAAATGGCCAGAGGATAACTCCCTTCTACCCATCAACACCCCTGTGGGACTGGCCATCCAAGCTCTGCTGTGTGGATCTGTCTCTCTCTCTGCTTACTAAACTTGTCTTAAGTGCCATTAAAAAAAAACTAGTCACAGATGTGTCATAATTTTGTAGCTGCATCACTGTGTAGTTAATGATTGCGGGAGTCTGTTTCTTTATGAAAGAGGAGTAAAGAAACTCCATTTTCTTCTGCATATTTCCCCTGCATCTTTGATGTGTCCTAAAGTGCATGCTCTTGGTTACCCATTTCCAACTCTAGAAGGCACCAATGCACATTATCTGGTCAGGACCTAGATGTCATATTTCTTGTAACTTACAAACCTGACATGATTATTAATTCTGATCACTAAATTAATAGGTCCCTAAAGATTGTTTTGAAACTTTATCTCTTAGTATATCTTTTTTTCTTTTCTCCTATAGGCCATATGCATCATTTGCTGTCAATCTCAAAATCCAAATGCTTATTTGAATCAGTTGCTAGGGAATGTGATTGAGCAGTATATTGGGCGGTTTCTTCCTGCTTCACCATGCATTGCAAGTCTTGGACACCATCCTGTTTTGTTGGCACTGAGAAACTCAGCCACTGTTCCAACGATATCTTCTCTAAAGAAACACATTGCTCAAGTCATAGGTACCTCTAATTTAAAAAGAGGTGTATGTACAAATTATTAATCTCTTAAAAGTAACCCCAGAGGATCTGATGGTATCATAGAAGCTTTTTTTCCCCCAAGAAACATTAAAAATTTGTAAGATTTCATTTACTCATGATAACCTAAAGCAGTACTTTTAAAATTTCTTCTCTTTTCTCTACAGAGCTACTATTTTCCTTATATATACATTCCTATAGATGCATTTTTGTTTTCTAGGTTTTCATCAAAAATTATATTTTGTACTAACTATATAATATGTAGTACCTATTAATAAAATTTAGCTGAAAACATAAATGTTAATGCTAATAAACAGAAACAATATGAAATCCTGTTTTATTCATTTACTATTCAGTTTTATTACCCATATGAATAAATGGAATAAATGAAGTTTCTTAGGTTTCTTAACTAAACTTCAGACCCTTTGACCATAGAAAACTCAGTAGTAGGGCTGGGGTGCAGTGAAAGGTGCCTGCTTGCAAAACCTGCAAGCCTCAATACCCCTGTAAAGCCAGGTGCACAGATGCACCTGCAGTTCTTTTGCAGCAACAAAGAGACCTTGCCAGATCCTTACTCCTCCCACCCTCTCTCCTTCCTAACAAATAAATGAATCATTAAAAAAAAACTCAGTGGTAGAGAATATATTTTCTTCACCTTCATGTAATATCTAACTTTATATGATGATGATTATGTTTTTATGATACCATGGTGATACATATTATTTCTATCTACTATTGGACGTCTGTTTATCTATTTATGTGTGTGTTCATGTATGAGTTCAGGCATACTCGTGCCATGGTGTAAGTGTGGACAACTTCTGGGTCTGTCCTCACCAGTCCACCTCATTGAAACAGAGTTTCTCTCTGTCCTGCTCTGCTATTGTTGTTTTGCTTGCTGAAAGCATCCATGAGATTCTTCTGCCTGTTCCTTCCATCTACAGTCAGAGTGCTGAGAATACAGAAGCCTGCCATAGCTTTTGACTTTGAAAATGGAGACTGAGGATGGAACTTGATCACTCAGGCCTGAGTGGCAAGTGCTTTACCACTGAACCGTCTCTCCAGCCCCAAGTTTCTGTTCCTTAATGACCTGATAATAGCATCATGTGTCATTCTAGAATTCTGGCCCTCAATTCTCTCTCCTTTCTCGCCTGCTTGTGTTCCCTCAGTCCTGTTACTGCAGTTGGGAAGCTTCATCTCTGTCCCTCCTCCCTTGTCACCTTTAGCAGATGACTGCTTCCTTTTCCAATTCTTCTTCCCTGTTCACATCATGCCTGGACTATTGCCAGTCGCCTAACCATGGTAACTAGATTTAGCCTTAAAATTGTCTTCAATTTACTTTTTGTATACTTTTTATTGTATACTATTTATTTTACAGTTCTTCTCCAAACCTTCATGGGCTCTATTTCACCTGTGTAGTAAATCCTGCTCTCTAGTTCTCCAGGATCTCCATCGCTTTTCTACAGGTATCACATGTAGTATCACTACCCAACCCTAGCGAGGCTGCTTTGCTTCCTGCACCTCTAAGATTCCTTATGTTCCTGTGCTCCAGCTGGATTCCTGCCATTTCTTCCTTAAAGCATCATCCGTCTGGGCTAGGTCATTTCTGAGACTTATACCTGCCACTGCAAGTCATATACCCTGTACTGCCCATTTACTGATTCACAATGGTTTGGCTGTTCTGAGTCAAAATTTCTAGCCAGATTACAATGATCTATCAGTGTCTAAGATAACACAAAAGTGATTTTAGTATAATCTAAATGACAGATGCCGACATGAAATTATTTCTGTAAAACTGCTTTAAACTTCTTGTTCAGGATCCTAGCTGTTTTCCTTGACTTTCTTATTTCATAGCTAGCTATAACTTTCTTCTCATGGTTTTCATTGAAAACTAGAATGTAACAGCTTCTGGATTTGAAGGTGTGTGTGTGTGCATGAGTATACGTGTGTGTATGCATGCACATTCTTGATAGTCAACAAATATATTGATATCGCCTTCTGTGTCTTCTTTCACTCTATATTATAAATAGTATATTTCTACACTAGGAAGTACACTTGTGTTAGGGCTCCTTCCTCTAAATTCCCATCAAAACACCAGTCACATTTTTATTATAATGATTATTTTTGGTTAGGTCTAACTTTTCCACTAAATAGGAGTCATTTGTTGTTGTTTTGTTTTGAGGCAGGGCCTTACTCTAGCCCAGCCTGACCAGGAACTCACTTTATAGCTCAGGATGTCCTTGAACTCATCGAAGTCCTCTTACTTCAGCCTTCTAAGTACTGGGATTAAAGGCATGCACCACCACACCTCATTCACTCTTCTACTTTCTCTTCCTATTCTTCTCTTTTGTTTTACTTAATTTTAGATGCCTATGCTTATCCAACACAGGTACCAAGTAGATATTTCATTCTATGCATTACTAATTCAACAGGGAACAAAATAAGCAATCCTTGCCTCAAAGAATGTTGGAAGTCACCACACAGACAAGAGACAAAATTTCATACTTGCGGATTTCTGTGTCTCACTACAGTAGCTTCCAAGTACGTAGGAACGTCCTGGTTTAAGTTCAGTATCATTGGGGCCAGTGTCATTGCTTAGTGGTTGAAACCTTAACTAGTGCATGCAAGGTCCTGAGTTCCATCCCAACAATTCATTTATTCCCTGAATAGTGACCAGAAAGAACCTTTGCTAAAAGGTGGGGGTGCAAAGGTGAGTTAAAAGAAATTGTTATCCTTACAAGCTAGCTCTACTGTTACAATTTGGTTTGCCCTGCAAAGATGATCTAAATCCTAAATTAGTTCTGATTCTTCCTCCTACACAAGGAAGGTTGGGCTTGGGCACTCATTCCTGGGCTTTCTTTTATTTCTTTAGAAACATGAGAGCCTCCTGAAGTCTAAATAAATAAATGTGAAGAGAGATTTATTTATGCAAATTTGACATTAGAGAAAATGTTGAAGCATGAGGAAACTGATAAGAGAATCAGATGTATATTAGAAAGTAAAGACAACAAATTAACACTTAGGTTTGATTAAATTCATCTCAAAACTGGGCTGCTTTAAATTTAGTTTGTTGCCGGGCGTGGTGGTGCACGCCTTTAAATCCCAGCACTCAGGAGGCAGAGGTAGGAGGATTGCCATGAGTTCAAGGCCACCCTGAGACTACATTGAGAATTCCACGTCAGCCTGGGCTAGAGGGAGACCCTACCTCGAAAAACCAAAAATTAATTAATTAATTAATTAAGCTTGTCTATATTAGATTTTACCCCTTACAGTGTACAGTCATACTGGTACACAGTCATAGCTTTTAAAATCTGCTATTTGAAAATAACATGACAAAATATATGTTTTAAAACTATTGTGGGAATAAAATTTTCCAATATCTTTAAAATATATGGCATTTGGTGCTTCTCAGTTGAAGCTTTTAAAAGAATTTTTTTTTTCTTTCCAGGAAATCCTACCTTGAGTTTAAAGGCTCCTCACTCCCTCCTCGCTTGGCATCTGTTTTGGCCTTTGTCCTCCAGCTCTTCAAGGAAACTAAGGCAGATGTCCATGATGTTGAACAGCTCCTCCCTGGCATCTTGAAAAGTTTGGTGTTGGTCAGTGAACCCCAAGGTCAGTTTCTTTATAGGTTTCTTTCTATTTTACAAGTTAACAGTATATTCTTTCCTGTGACTTAAACTGATAGATAAGTTGCATAGTTATTTTCTATCCTTTGGTATATGCCATGATTAGTAAATCAAGTAGGTATACAAAGATAAGACAAGCTATGAAAACAAGACCAAGTGCTGACACATTGCAACCCATTCTACCTCAGCCTCTTGGAGGCAAATATTTCATCCAAGGGCTCTTTCCTCTGATTAGACTTTTCAGCCTCTCAGAAATGGTCCTGTGTGTTAGTCCAGTAACACGTGCAGCTTGTCAAGTACTGGCGGGGAGGGGGCAGCTTGCTTTCTTGTGCTCAGGGTCTACCTGAGTACCTTGGTCAGCATGGGAAAGCCTGTATAAGGGCCCTCTGTCTCGAGTGTTTGTTTATCATCAGCCTTCAGTAATTGCTTTAAATGTGACTATTTACATCCCCACTGTAGAAACATGCTTTAGACAGTTGTTGAGAATTGCAGAAGAGTCATGGAACTCTCTTCAAGGAGTGTGCTTGGTTTGTTTGCTTGCTTTTGTAAAATGGTGGGATGTGTGCTCCTTGTTACAATGGATTTCTTATGGTTTCTAATGTTTCCACCTGAATACTTTTACCTGCTAAGCTAAATGAATGCAGGCTATACATGAATAATTGGAGTGTTTGTGGAAAGCTCACATGACTCTTTGAAATGTACTATTTTATCTCAAAAATTTATGTTTGGTTTTATTGGGGTTTTTTTGTTTGTTAGTTTGTTTTTTGAGGTAGGGTCTCACTCTAGTCCAGGCTGACCTGGATTTCACTATGTAGTCTCAGGGTGGTCTTGAACTCAAGGCAATTCTCCTACCTCTGCCTTCCAAGTGCTGGAATTAAAGGCATGCACCACCATGCCTGGCTTGTTCTGGGATTTTTTTTGCATATTTTTAATCCACACTTATTTGAGTATTTAAAATTTAAATATTGGGCTGAGGAGATAGCTAAGCAGTTATAGTCACTTGTTTCCAAATCCTATCAGCCCAGGTTTGATTCCCAGTACCACCCATGTAAAATCAAATGCACAAAGTGGTGCATGCATCAGAAGTTTGTTTGCAGCTGCAAGAGGTCCTGGCACGTCCATGTTCGTATTCGTAATCTTTCTCTCTCTCTCTCTCTCTCTCTCTCTCTCTCTCTCTCTCTCTCTCTCCATACATACACACACACATATATATATAATTTCACACATAAATAAAATTTTTTAAAAACTTTTAATGTCTGCTAGGTTATGAAAGACCCCCAAGGCCTCTCTCAGGAGAGCGTACCCCAAAACTCCAATAACCACACCAGCTAATGCAAAAGCAAGAAGATTTTATTCTTCAGCTGCGCAGTTGGGCTCCACAAGCAGGCAGATGAATGTCCAGGCAAGATGGAGCCCCGAAGAACAAAGGAGCACGGTATTTATAGGCAGAAGCTATCTAATTATAATACAGCTCAGGTCACAGGGTGTGTGGTATTTCTATTGGCTCCTTTCCCATATCTATATGCCTCTTGATTGGTTACTTCCTTGGAGCCACATCCCAGAGCCAGCCCACATTTTAGGACAGCTATATATTTTCTTATATGGTGTCTTTTTTTTTTTTTACTCCCTGGTCTTTATGACCAGACATTCTTTAGGGAGGGGGAAGTAAGTCTAAAAATGGAGTCTGCTTTACAAAATGGAGTCTGCTTTACAAAATGGATTCTTCATTCCCCCCTTGTCTTATGGGCCTATTTGAATCTTCAAATATTGCCTCTGAAGTTCTGAGTTGCTGATAACCCTGGGTGAGCACAAAGGTTTGTATTATTGAATTTTTTTCTCTAATAAAGGAAATGAGCCTGTTTAAGATATATGGTCTGACAGTTAATAAAAGCAGGAGAATGAGAAGTGGCCCTATTGATTTTATAGAAGTGACAGTCAGCAGATAATATAGGCATAGTATTAGGAACGAATGAGTCTTATCTTGAGGGGATTTGTAGAGCGCCGAAGGTGCCATTGTGGTTGGGATATGGTTGCCTCCGATGGGTGCCGATTTTACGTGTGAAGCGTGGATCCAGGCGGCTATTTGGTTGACCTTAAGAGCAGTTGGTGTAGTCAGAAACATAGTGTAGGGTCCTTTCCAGCAAGGCTCTAGGCTCCCAGTCTTATGGCGGCGGATCAGTACAGAGTCATTAATCTGGAAAGGATGTGGGTGAGGGAACTCCTCTGTGTTCTTATAAGCTGCCGTAAGAGGCTTCTAGATTTCCTTCTACACCAGTTGTAAGGCTCTCAAATGAGCCTGTAGGGAAGGGGTAGGGACATGGGATGAAATATGAGAGTCAAAAAAGGTTATAGCAAGAGGTGGGCACCCATATAGGATTTCGAAGGGAGTTAGACCATGAGGTCCGGGGGTGTTTCTGGCCCGATATAAGGCCAGGGGTAGTAATTGGACCCAGTCTCTAGTGCCAGTCTCCAGCGTTAATTTAGTCAAAGCCTCTTTAATTGTTCTATTCATTCTTTCTACCTGACCTGAACTTTGGGGTCTATATGCACAGTGTAATTT
>PVHP010051445.1:0-11136 GCA_004024765.1 Zapus hudsonius | reverse complement strand
TTTTTTTTTGCTCAGAATAGTTTTAGCTATTCGAGGTCTCTTACCCTTCCAAATAAATTTTGAGATTATTTTTTCAATATTGATTCTCTCTATCCATGAGCATGGAATATCTTTCCATGGAGATGGAAGATATTTTGAGTCATCAATATCTGGGGACTCTGGGGATAACTCGGAAGAGAGGATGGGTTAAAATAGAGTTGAATGTCTTCAAAGTAAATAGAAATGTGTGATTTGATTTCAAATGGGGAACAAACATCATTGTTGTTTGAGCCTGGGAGAGATCTATAATGGGCTCTCAGCAGGCTTTTCTCAGTTTGATGTCTTTCTAGTCATCTGTCAGTGTTCTGTTTCACACATGGGGTGGGAAACTGTGTAGTCAGAATATAGCCTGAGCTGCTGGTGAAGGCCAAGGTTTCTTTGTTGGGCAAAAATTCAAGAAATTAAAGCTCCTCAGGAGTGTTTTGATTGACATGTTATCCAGCCTCCCTATCTTTATTTTGAAAACGTTTGAACATTTTCTGGGAGGACACAGAACTGACAGACTTTCTTTCTTTCAGGCCTGCAAACTGCTGTCTGATGACTACGAACAAGTTCGCAGTGCTGCAGTCCAGCTTATCTGGGTTGTCAGTCAACTCTATCCTGAAAGGTCAGTATGGGTGTAGGCCATTTTTCCCTCCTTCCATCATATAAAATGCCACCTCTAGAAAAGAAATGTTGGTTGGATTTTTGGAAGTCAGTGTGAGGTATGGGGAAAACACAGGTCTGAAAATTGGTTAGGGCAGGTATGGTGGTGCATGCCTTTAATGCCAGCACTTGGGAGGCAGAAGTAGGAGGATTGCTGTGAGTTTGAGACTACTCTGAGACAACATAGTGAATCCCAGGTCAGCCTGGACTAGACCTGAAAGACCCTACCTGGAAAAAAAAAAAAAAGAAAAAAAAATCGGATAGTCGAACTTTCAGCTTACCTTAGGAAAGGCACTTCCTTACTCTTCTGGGTCTCAGCTTCCTCACCTTTCCTACCTAAAGAGATTGGATTGTCTTTCTTGAAGTGCTTTTCAGCACTTTTTTGGAGGTGCGTGTGTGTTATTCATTGAAATTGTTTAAGACTCATTTTAGTTTGGTTTGGTTTAGTCCAAATATCAAATAAAAGATACCCAGGTGAACTTGATAGTAATGATCTGTTATATGATGTTTCCTTATTATTTTTTTAATATTTTATTCATTTTCAAGCAGAGAGAGAGAGAGAGAGAGAGAGAGAGAGAGAGCGCACCAGGGCCACCACCTTGTGGGTCTGGCTTATATGGGTCCTGGGGAATTGAACCCCGGGCCTTAGGCACTGGAGGCAAGTGCCTTAACCGCTGAGCCATCTCTCCAGCCCTGATGTTTCCTTATTTAAAAATATTTTCATAGCACTTGATTGATTCCCAGTGATTCTTTGGGTGGATTTATTCTACTTAATAGAAGAGCTCTGTAGGAAAAAGAGATGTTTATGTTTCCTTTCTTTTAAATTTTCTTCTAGAATATGAAAACCAGACTGGGATGATAATAATAATAATAATAATTAACATTATTTTATAGGAATGGATTCTATTTATAGCTTATAGCTCTTTAGGAATTAGACACATACACAAAAGTAATTTGAAATTGATTCTTTCAGAATCAGTTTTGTAAGTGTGGTTCATATTGTTGTATTTTAAAAGATTGCAAACTTAAGTCTATAAAATGTTTTGTCAAAGTTTTTGGTTTCTTTCCTTTTTTTTTTTTTTTTTTTAAGGTATAGTGGGAGACTTTATTTAAAGGAAAATAGGGAATTACGGAGTTCTCCAGCCACCAATGTGGGGAGAACACGTGGGAGAGGTTTTTAACAAAATCTATGCTGTTTAGCTAAACAAGTAGGAAAAGAAAAGATCATGAGAAGGAAAGGTTCATGTGGAAGAGAAATCTAGCCCCTCATCACAGCCCAAGGGGTCCTTACTTACGTTCTGCTAGACCATGTGAGGGAAGAAGAGCTTTTACCTTATTTTATATTTCATTTATTTTGGTGGATGTGTCAGGGATTGAGCTGAGGGTTAGCATGCACTCTACCACTGAACTACATATACCTTCAGCCCCAATTTTTTGCTTTCTTCATAAATCTTTGAACATTTGGTGGGTTACACACTTTTATTCAAGACACTGAACATTTGCAGTACATTTAAGATGATTAGCCTATACTCCCACAGAAACTTATGGTGAAATGAGCTTACCATTCTAGAATTGGAACTAGTCAGTTACCATTTCCTTGTGTACTACTTTTCATCAGTCATTTTCACCTTCTGCTCCTGCTACTGATTTGTCACATGTCGTTTCTCCCCTTTCCTTGTTATATAGCATTGTCCCAATCCCGTCTTCTAATGAAGAAATTCGCTTAGTTGATGATGCATTTGGAAAAATTTGTCACATGGTCAGTGATGGCTCCTGGGTGGTTCGTGTTCAAGCTGCAAAGCTGTTGGTAAGTCATACTTTCTTTATTGCACATTTTGCCTAATAATCTTTTTATAGACATTTTAAGAAATTATTGATAGGCTCAAGTGTGGCTCATTTTTAAAACCCCAGACTTTCTCAATGCAGAAAGAGATATTTTCATTTAAAAAGTTGTCTTTTAGGATTAGAAGGAAATTCAAGATAATTCTGTTCTAACTTGTTTTCAAGCAGGAGACAGCCAACACTTAGAGAAAGGGGACAAAATAAAGTGTTATTGCCATTTACTAAATACCTGTTATATGGTAAATATTTTGTGAGGCAATCCATTACATACAATTTCTCATTTATTCTCCATAGTAACTCTGCAAGGTAGATGCTTTTTATACCCATTTTATAGATGAGAGAATATAAACTCAGGAGATAAGTCAATTTTCTAGCTAGAAAGTTAGAGTAGGATTCAGACCCTAACTTTTTTATTTATTTTTTGTTTGTTTGTTTTTTCGAGGTAGGGTTTCACTCTTGCCCAGGCTGACCTGGTACTACAGAGTGAGTTAGCTTTGAACTCGGGCAATTCTTCTATTTCTGCCTTCCAAGTGCTGGGATTAAAGATGGCTCAGCAGTTAAGGTGCTTGCCTGCAAAGCCTGATGACCTGGGTTCCATTCACTAGCGCCCACTTAGAGCCAGATGAACAGAGTTGTTTACAGCGGCTTCCCTGGCATACACATTCTCTCTGTCTGTCTCTCTTCTATTTCTCTCTGCTTGCAAATAAATATTTTTAAAAAGACATTTTTATGGAGTGATAAGGAATATTATTGGATTATCAATATATTTCCTTTTTTTTCTTTCTTTTTTTTTTCGAGGTAGGGTCTCACTCTAGCTCAGGCTGACCTGGAATTCACTATGTAGTCTCAGGGTGGCCTTGAACTCAAGTCAGTCCTCCTACCTACTTAAACAAAGCCTACTTTCTAAGTGAGCAGATCCATGAATGTATTAAAATGTAGTTGCTCCTTTGAACTGAAGCCTGGTATTGGCACTCTATCTAGAATGTGGGCTTCAGATCAAAGATGTCTTCAGAGGGTGTTGAATTTCTCTTATTCAGTAAGAGCTAAACTGCATTTATAAGCCACCAGAAGTCTTTGATCTTAGAAATTATAAGATTTCTAGACTGCTGGTTGTAGGCTTCTGTGCCTGGGACTGGCGTTTCCTGGGGAAATGCAGATGTCCTCGTTAGTGGCAGCTTTACATTTGATGGACCAGTCCGTCTTTGTTGTTGTTCTGCCCTCTTTTAATCTTCTAGTTAGATAGAAACTGAGTTTCAGAGTTAGAATAAAGAAAGAGTGCATAGATTTATGGTTTTTAAATTAATATTTCAGTTTTCTGAAAGCATGCTTGGTACTACTTGTTAACTATCTTGTCTCAAAGATAGTCTATAAAGCTCTTCAGTGAAGCGGTTTCTTTAACTTTATTTTTTCTCTGTATGTGTGTGTGTGTGTGTGTGTGTGTGTGTGTATGATTGTGAGTGAGATATGCCACTTGTATGTGGAGGTTAGAGGACAGCCTTTGTTGTTGGGTCTTGCCTTCACCTTGCTTGAAGCAGTGCCCCGTGTTCACCAGGCTGGATGACTTGTGAGCTTGTGATTTATCTACTGAGTCACCTCACCAGCTCTCTGATACGGTTTTCTACTGTTAGAAACTTAGGTTGTTAAGTAGTCATAGTTATGCAGTTGGAGAGGCACCAATTTACCTGAGAGATTTTTTTTGTGATTAGACAAGATAAGAATGTAGATGATTTTCTGTTTTTATATAATATATAATGTACCTGTTGCAGGGTGAGCTGAGGATTAGAATTTAGATAATGGCCAGCAAAAATTCCAATGCACCCCAAAATTTATGGAATACCCAAATTCTTGTCTATAAAGTTAAAGAATTAAAATCATAGACAACAAGATATTAAGGTATTGTGGGAGACTTTATTAAAGGGAACATGGGAAGTTACAGAGTTCTTCAGCCACCAGTGTGGGGAGAATATATATGGGAGAGATTTTAATAAATCTGTGCTGCTCAGCCAAACAAGCAGCAGAAGAAAAGGTATCAGAGGGCCCCCACCCTGAGAAGCAAAGGTTTATGTGGAAAAGAATCCTGAGCCCCCCTTACCTGGAAAATGAAGTACTCCTTCTAGGATGCCATGTGGAAAAAGAAGACTGGCCTTTGTTCTAGGGAAGCTTTTTAAAACTTCCCCCTGGTAAGTCAGAGAGATCTACCTGGTCTATACCTGACCACTCAGTTTTTGCATCTAGGTTTGAGCTCTGGTTAGAGACACCTCCCACTCAAGGGGAGGGAGTCCATGGAACTTGCCTGAACTGTCACAATACCCCCTCTGAAGAAATAACATTAACTGCTGTTAGGGTATTGGGTGTGGAAAAAAAAAAAACACCAGAAAGAAGTACTGTACCCATTTATCTTTTCACTGAAATGTGTTCCTCTTGAATTTTCATGAATGAATCTATTGTCTACTAGGTCTAAGATCAGAGAAATTTGGGGATTATTTTTTATATGTCTTTTGTCCATTGTGTCATTCGCTCATATCTGTTCTTTTTTTTTTAATTTTTTTTTTCATATCTGTTCTTTATCTTCATCCAAATCCACCCTTTCATTTCTACTGGGCCCATACTAATTCAGGTTTCACCATTTTTTCAAGTAGATTACTATACTATGCTCTAGGCATTTGTTAGATTTAAAATGGGGGAGCTACAACTATTCTTAGGCAACACTGAAACTTTATTACAAATGATACAAATTTTTTTTTTTTTTCCGAGGTAGGGTCTCACTCTAGCCCAGGCTGACCTGGAATTCACTATGTAGTTTCAGGGTGGCCTTGAACTCTTGGTGATCCTCCTACCTCTGCCTCCCGAGTGCTGGGATTAAAGGCGTGCGCCACCACGCCCGGCGATACAAACAATTTTTTGAGGCCTAAATTTGAATACTACCCCCTTCTATGCTACAGTGTTGGAAAAAGAGCTTGGTGAAGGCTTAGGAGAAGGGCACTGGAAACTGTGGATAGGCTAACGTCTGCTAAATCATTAGAACTTTTCTTTCTGAGGGAAAATACTCTTTAAAAAGCCAACTACAGGCCAGGTGTGGTAGTGCACACCTTTAATCCCAGAACTCGGGATAAAGAAGTAGGAGGATCTCTGTGAATTCAAGGCCAGCCTGGGACTACAGAGTGAGTTTCAAGTCAGCCTGGGCTACAGTGAGACCCTACCTCGAAAAACAAACAAAGCTAACTACTGAGCTGGGGAGATGGCTCAGTGGTTAAAGGCTCTTGCTTGCCAAGCCTAGCCTGCCAGCCTGGGTTCAATTCCCTAGTACTCATGTAAAGCCAGGTATACAAAATGGTACATACATCTGGAGTTTGTGTGCAGCAGTAGGAGACCCTGGTACAACCCCTCTCTCTTTCTTTCTCTTTCTTTTTCTTTCTCTCTCTCTCTCTCTCTCTCTCTCTCTGTCTCTCTCTCTTTCTCCCTCTCTTCTCTCTACAAGTAAATAAATAAAATATTTTAAAAAGCCAATTACTAATGTTGGATGGCTAATAGAAGAAATTAAGATATCTTGCTGATCATAATGGTGTATGCCTGGTGTACCCCAGCAACTTGGGAGGCAGAGGCAAGACAATTAAGGAAAGTTCAAGGTAAACCAGGTTTACATAACAAGTTCTAGCCAGGCAGGGCTTTACATTAAGACTATCTTAAAAAGGCAGGGGGCAGAGTTTGGGGAGATGGCTCCATCTGTAAAGCACTTACTATAAGAGCATGAGGACCTGAGTTCAGATCCCTAGCACCATGTAAATGCTGGGCAGGGCAGTAATCTCAGTGCTTGGGAGAGGGGCATGGCTGGTTTCCCCAGGGCAAGTTGGTTAGCTAGACTAGCTGAATCAGTGACCTCTGGATTGTCTCAGTAAGGTGGAGAGCAATTGCACAAGACACCCAGTGTTTATCTCTGGCCTCTATTCACATGTGCGCTCACATGTGCAACCCCCACGGGCCCTGTACCTTACTGAGACTATTTCTTCTCTCAGTTCCTGTAGCATCCTTTATACTTTGATGCAGTTATCTCTTTTCTTATAATTTCCCTTGTTGGTCTGTGAGGGCATTGACAGAATTGATATCTTTTTATTTTGTATTCCTGCTCCTGGTAACAGAAAACATGTAACTGAATGGTTGTTAAATGAATACTTGTTTAGTGAATGAATAAGTTAATAGAATGGAATAAAAAGGAATGAAAGCTGGGTGTTGTGGTACACACACATCCTGATTTTGGGAGGCAGAGTCAGGAAGATCAGTGCCAGCCTTGGTTACATAGAGTTCCACACCAACCTGGGCTACGAGAGAATTTAGCTTAAAAAAAAAATGTAGCAGCTAAGCAAAGGATTCTGGAGCCTGGTTATATAGTCTATCTCTGGAATTCTTTTTTTTTTTTAATTTAAAATTTGTATATTTATCTGCAAGGAGAGATACAGAGAGAGAGTGTGTGTGTGAATATGGGCGTACTAGGGCTTCTAGCCACTGCAAATGAACTCCAGATGTATGCGCAACCATGTGCATCTGGTTTATGTGCGTACTGGGGAATCGAACTCTGGTCTTTAGGCTCTGGAGGCAACTGCCTTAATGCTGAGCCATCGATCTCTCCAGCCCTATATCTGAAATTCTTAAAGGTGCTACTTCATCTTTTTTATGTCCTTCCCATTAATAAAATATGACTAATAGTATATTCCTCATAGGGTTCTAATGAGGATTGAGTTATGTGTTGAAGCTCTTAGAACAAACAGCATGTGGCATTGAGTAAGTTGTGCTTGGCAGCAGCTCTGCTGCTATTGCTGTATTTTGGTTGTATTGCAGATGATTAATACTATCTCTCTGCGTTTAAGTTGGTTGTAAGTTTTCAATGCTAAGATAATGTTCATAAAAGATGTTTAGTTAGGCATGATGGTGCACTCGGGAGGCAGAGGTAGGAGGATTGCTATGAATTTGAAGCCAGCCTGGGACTACAGAGTGAGTTCCAGGTCAGTCTGTGCTACAGTAAGACCTTACCTGCATTCTTTCATTTTACAGGGCTCTATGGAGCAAGTCAGTTCTCATTTCTTGGAGCAGACCCTTGACAAGAAGCTGATGTCAGATCTGAGGGTAACTTGAATTCTTTGCTTAAACTAGGGTTCTGTCCTCAACATCCATGTAGCTATATGCTGAGTTGTGTTGATTTAATTTAGTGGTCCTTGCATTTGTTAAATTATATAGGGTTTCTAGATTGTATTTCAATTTAATATGTTAGTAACTAGAACCAAATTATAAGCCTCCTTTTTAAATTTTATCTTATTGTAGTGAAGTGCTTTGCAGAGGTTGTTTTGAACAAAGGAGATAAAATTCATTTTCCATTAGAAACTCCAAAGGTTTAGTCTTATTTTGTATGATGTGTGACATGGCAGGATTCCTTTTCAGCAGAAGTTTTCATGGATGAATGAGTATATCCTTTTCACAAATTGTAACAAGGTACCTCTATGGAATGCCTTAGGCTTTGACTGTGATGGTTCTTTAACACGGTTGGAGGATAAAATATGACTCAAGAAAATGAAACGTACATTCAGTGTCACTGCTTTAATTATAAAGTCAAATAGAGTTAACAGAATTCTTTTTTTTAAAATATTATATTTATTCATTTTTCAAGTAGATAGAGAGAAAGAGAGAGAGAGAGAGAGAGTGCACCAGGGCCACACCTTGTGGGTCTGGCCTATGTGGGTCCTGGGGAATTGAACCCGGGGCCTTAGGCACTGGAGGCAAGTGCCTTACCCGCTGAGCCATCTCTCCAGCCCAACAAAATTCTTTTTGGGATGATGTTTTAAGTTTTGTTTTAATTTATGCATCATAATTTATGCATTTATAGGTACCTTGTCATAGTGCCAGTACACAATATGTAATGATTAAGTCAGGGTAATTACATCATCACTGGCGTTAAAGATTTTTTTTTTTTTTTTTTTGGTTTTTCGAGGTAGGGTCTTGCTCTAGTCCAGGCTGACCTGGAATTCACTATGTAGTCTCAGGGTGGCCTTGAACTCACAGCAATCCTCCTACCTCTGCCTCCCGAGTGGTGGGATTAAAGGCGTGCGCCACCACGCCCGGCGAGTTAAAGAATTTTTAATAAAATAAAAAGGGAAATGGCTTACTCATATTCCTAGTGACTGATTTTAGAATAATTTTTCTAGTTTTTATTTTTATGCATTTTAAAGATAATCATTATGTACATATAATTTCATAGCCTACTTTTTTATATTTATCACTGTACCACATACTGTGTTTTGTATTTCCAAGTTTACACTTGGCATCTTTAGAAGGTGTGTATAACTGTTAAGAAGCTGTACCATCACTTGTTTGCCTTTTCCCTGTGTGAGTCATATAGTTTTTCCTGATTTTTCTGCCACTATGAATCATATAAAAAGTATCATCTTTGAGGTTGGTGAGACGGCTCAGTGGATAAAGCACTTGCTGCACAATCTGATTCAGGTCCCTAGAACACACAGAAAGCCAGACACTGTAGTGAAAGTGCCTGTAATCCCAGTGTGCCTATGGTGAAATGGAAGCCAGAGTCAGGAGAATCTCCCAGAAACTTGCAGGTCAGGTCCTGTAGCCTATTGAACATAGTGATGAAGGAGACCTCCATAGATGCCAAAGGAACACCATGGCATGTGTGCACCTGCACCCCCCAAAAGAGTATCATTTTTGCATATTAAGAACCTATTAACTCTTTTGGGAGATTATTCCATAAAATGAATTCTTCAAAATGGTTATGGAGTTGATATGTGTGCCATGAACAATGCCATATGGTGTTCCTTCATTTGAGATTAATATTTAAGTATGTTTTTCATGTGGTTGGTGGAAGTGTAAGGAAGGTAATGCTCGTGATATGGAAAGAAATGAATAATGCAAGGATTTCCAAGACACCTCACAAGGTACAGGCTTGTTTTTGGATGTGACCCACATCTTTATAGGCTCAGGTTCTTTATCATAGCCATGAGTTATGGGCACAAAGCAGTGCTAGTTCATTCATTTATGAAGAGAGACATAACTGTCAAGTGTACTGAATATTTACTTTTGCTGCCTAGTAGGTAGAATGTTACTTGGTGAGTACAGCTTTGCTCAAATAAAAAACAGTGTTGCTATGTAGAATTTTATTTTTTAAGGTCTGATCTCACTCTATTACAGCCTGACCTGGAACTCACTCTGGTAGCCCAGGCTCACTTTGAACTACAGCTATCCTATCTCAGCTTCCCGAGTGCTAAGATTATAGGCATGAACCATCACTCCTGGCTTAGAATCTTATTTCTAAATGAGACTGAAAAACTTGTTTTCTAGGGTCAGGGTATTGTCTACCCAAGACAGTGTTTGGAGAGATATTGCTGCTGTTTGCCTCTCTCACTTTCCTGTTAATGACCACTTGTCCTGGGAACTGTCCCAGGCCTTTCTACTCATGTTAAGTTGAATTTACCTTTCTCTGCTTTAAATTACTGGATAATCTCAGAGATTTGTTTTATTGCCTGCCTCTTCATGTTCTCGAGGTACACCTCAGTGGTCCTGCAAGAGTCTCCTTGTTCTCGTCTTCTACAGAGGAAACGTACTGCACATGAGCGTGCCAAGGAACTTTATAGCTCAGGGGAGTTTTCCAGTGGCAGGAAGTGGGGAGATGATGCTCCCAAGGAAGAAATAGATACAGGAGCTGTGAACCTGATCGAGTCCGGAGCTTGTGGAGCCTTTGTTCATGGGCTGGAAGATGAGATGTATGGTAAGTATGGCTGCAAAATAACAATATACCCATTTACCAGTTCCTGCTCTGCAGGCATTAGTAAGATGGTAAGAATGTTTCTCTTGTCATCCTGCAGTCACTAGCAAATACTCAACTGTGATTTTATTCTACAGTCTGAAGAGGCTAAGGCCCATATAGTACGCTTCAGTGATTAAGTGCAAACTCAAATTTCACCATTTCTTTTTTTGTTTTTGTTTTTGTTTTTCGAGGTAGGGTCTCACTCTAGCCCAGGCTGACCTGGAATTCACTATGTAGTCTCAGGGTGGCCTTGAACTCATGGTGATCCTCCTACCTCTGCCTTCCTAGTGCTGGGATTAAAGGCATGCACCACAACGCCCCGGCATGATTTCTGTCTTTAAGTCTATTTATATGATGTATTACATTTATTGGTTTCTGGATGATGAATCATTCCTGTATCCCTGGGATGAAAACTACTTGATCAAGTTGGATGATATTTTTTTAAAAAATATTTTATTTATTCATTTTTCAAGCAGAGAGATAGAGAGCGAGAGAGCGAGCGAGAGCGAGAGAGAAAGAGAGAGAGAGAGAACACCAGGGACACCACCTTGTGGGTCTGGCTTATGTGGATCCTGGGGAATTGAACCCAGGTCCTTAGGCACTGGAGGCAAGTGCCTTATCCACTGAGCCATCTCTCCAGCCCGGATGATATTTTTTATGTGCTCTTGAATTTAGTTTGCAAGAATTTCATTGAGAGTTTTTGAGTATAAGTTCATCATGAATATTGGTCTATAATGTTCCTTTTTTTTTTTTTTTTTTAGCTTTCAGAAATAGTGTAATGATGGCTTCATAGAATAAATTAGGGT